>JAQJVL010007883.1:0-21950 GCA_035578905.1 Stictocephala bisonia
AAAAGTATGGTCCACTATGAAAAAAGTATTGATATATAAAAAAAGTATGGTCCACTATTTAAAAAAAGGACAGCTTTTCAACGATCAAATGACACTTCAATTATTACGATACGAATCGTTGAAATAGAAACCAACGTTTTTGACGTTTTTCGTGGAGCGAAACGTCCCCCGCCTGCTTCACATATTCTATATAAGGATATAAAAACTAGGCTATCTCAGGAACGATAAGTTTTTGTAGGGCTCTACACACAAACAAGATTATTATATTTAATTACAATATGTCCAAATCGGTTCAGAATAGTTTATTTGTTTAGTGATGATTTTAACAGATTATTATTTACTTATTTGTGTTAATAGTTCGTTTCCCCAAATATTTTAACTCAATAAAGTCGGTGTATTTGTAACTCTCATAGTAAAAAATCGTATTCTAGTTATTACAAGATTCCAGCCGATAGGTTCTTACAAAATTGTATTCCAAATTCGACGTGTCAGGAGCTACAATTATGAGTAACAAAGCCTACAGTGCTCGAACTTTGATATGCGGGCTCTTCAAACTAACATGATATGTTTGTAAATCCACTATACACTCCACAGTAGATTCACAATATAATGTACACAGTCGCCTAGCTTACAGCACTCTTGAGAATATGGCAACTGCTTGACGCTAGCGATCCTAGTGGTCATCTCGACAGTTACGCCATCTATCCGCTTCCCGCGCCAGTTGTTTGCTGTACGACCGCTAGGATCGCTTAGTTGTCAAATTAAAACGGCTGAGCTCCGCTACTGTGTGTTTGTATTGTATTGAGGTAGTGTTGTAAATTCGTATAGATAAACGGTATTATTAATTCCATAGAGTAAGCAACGGTAATTAAAGAGTACAGTACTACAATATACACTGTAATTACTGTCTGTGCCATCAGCAGAGGTTGCTACAATTAATTACACATCTATATAAAACTGCCAGGGAGATGTTCGCTGCGGCCTCAACAAAGTGACCTCTGTCTACTTTTTTCACTGTGTCCGGAGTACGCGAGCAGTGCCAGTCGAGTTCGCTGGTCCATCATGCATAGGCTTGCCAGATTTGCCAAAGTTACAACCGGGACATATTGCGGGGGGGGGGGTCTGGGAGCCCACCCCCAGAGCATGGAAATTTTTAAAAATTACATGCCCGAAAATCACATTTTAAGCTATCATGGTAACTAAAAACTAGCAGAAAATAGTAGGTGAATAATTAATTGCTGTAAGAACAAATTAGACATTTATTTTGTTTACCGGTTTTAATAAAGTAACAAAAATACACATTTTCAAAGATATAAGATAAAGCTTTTACTTATAGTTTTATTTTTATTTAATGGCTGTATGACTGAATAAATTAGACATTTATTCTTGTTTAAAAGTTCCAAAAAGGCAAAATACACACAATTTAAAAGTGACAAGAAAATGTTTTTACTTATATTTTCCTTTAAAGTCTCTTTGAATACATTAGCATTTATTCATGTTTACACGTTTTAATAAATAACAGAAACATGGACCCATTTAAAAAGAGTTTTTACTTATATTTTTCTTTCGCCAGAATCAATTTTAGCACTTCTTTCTTGTTTTTTATCTTAATGTAAAAGTCGTAGCTTAGTGGAGAGCCGAGGTTCTGTAGCGTGAACGTAATGAGAGAGTCTACTTTGTATTTTTGTTTTATCATTTACTTTGGAAATTTAATAGTATTAAATTAATCTCATCAAAATTCAATTATTCCGGGACGCGTAGTAAACCGGGCGGGACACCGGGATCTTAGAATCCGCGACACAGGAGCGCCTCTTACCTGGCTAAGGGGTTGTCATAAATAATTTCGCTAGGGGTGCGACTCAGGAGCGCCTCCGAAAAGGGGTGGGGAGGCGCTCCTGTGTCGCACCTAAAACTACCTGTCCTCGGCACTCTACCTGCTTCCTACCTGCTATCAAGCTCAGCTCGCGGGGCCGTAAAACTGGTAGGTGTAAATTGTATGTATTCTATGTATTCTAATACCGGTAGGTATTAGAAAAATACCTACCAATCTAATATCACAACGGCTACTATCATACTGACTTTGTTAAGTGCACTGCATATTTTGTAGGAGTAAGTGTTACATTGATTCTGTAGGGGTTATCCTAAAAGACCAATCAAAATATTAATCACGTTTCTTAATCATATTTCATTTTATTTGAATTAAACTTGCAATAGTGGTTAAACTATTGCAGACTTGTTTTAAAACAAGTTTATAATCGTACAGACAGAAAACATCTACCCTTGTTCATGCACAGTATCTACCTTGGTCTTCGGAGGTGGGCCACATCGTGTTTACCACATCAACTCCCGAGGACTAAAATAATGATGTGTTTATAATCATCTTTTAAAAAAAACTATAAACTTTATACTTTTTAGTTTTATGTAAAAGGAACACGTACACATTCTTCATTTGATTATGCCTTGCCCCTTTAACACATGAGTATTAATTATAAAATATTAACCATAGTTTGTACAAATTCGTAAAGGCCAAGCAGTGGGTTTTTAAAATTATATTAGTTTTATTACTGGGCAAGTTGTTTCAAAGAAATTGAAGTTAAAAAAAAGGTAAATAACTACAAATAGGCTTATAAATAACAAATATGTATTTCTTAGTTTTAACACTTAATAATTTGTATAACATTCTAAAATAATAAATATACATTTAAATTTAAACTAAATAGTTTGGGTTACACTTACTAATATTTAAAACTTTAAATTTAAAAAAATACTTACACTCAAACAAAAAATGCTATTTACACTCAATCTGTAGACTACAATATTCTAAAATAACAAAATATGGAAATTCAAACAAAAAAATTCTATTTTACTTTTACTTAGTATTTATTACAATCTAAATCATAACAAACAATACTTAAACTCAAACACTATTTAATTCAATCTGTAAGCTACAATATTCTAAAACAAACAAAATATAAAATCTTCATACAATTAAAAAATAAAAACTTTAATTGACTATACTGTACATTATCAGAATTTTCAAATAAATGTGTTATTTGCTTGAGGTATTTCGCCTACAAGGTAGGCATTATTGAACAAAAATCAAATTAAATAAACTTGTTTCCAATATATAATAATATAACTGATATAGCATAAGGTGTAACTGTTTTAAAAATTAAAAAAAGAGTTTTACATTTGAAAGAAGATAAATAACTAAGTTATCAGTTTTATCTAATTAAATCAAGAATTTATTGTGTAGGTGTCAAAATGTTCTGAGACTGGAAAGACTATATATAAGATATTTTATAATTTAATTTGATTTTGACGCTATGCATATTGAATTATCACTTGCTAATAAACGTCTTTTGATAATTTACGCTATCTAAAGACTTCAAAGATTTTAAATATTTGATTGTCATCTACTTGTTGGTTGGTATGAAAATAATGTATTGGATGTGTCTCAATGATAACTGATTCTATTTACATAAATGTTATAGAACAGTATATGTTAAAGGTATTATCTCGTTTTATTACAAAACTGAAAATATATACCGCAAACAGATGTACTAACAACTTATTACTTTGTTTAAATGATTTGAATTATTTAATGGCTATTGTTCAAATGATTACATTATTGACGGTTCAACCTGCTTAGCCTTGATTTAATAGAAAGGACCACGAAAAATAGTTACTTAGGAATACGTCAAACGCCAACCAATCCACGATTTTATGTCTTATACAATAACGTTTTCTATTACTTAGAAGCGTGTCAATGAATCGGACTATAACAGCTTATTTCAATGTAGCTTATATTTACAATTTCAATACCTGAAGGCTTTTTTATTTCTAAAGTAATTTGAAGTGTAAAATTTGTTAACAAACCCGGATCTTATGTAAATACTGTAACATGTATGCTTATTTTAATAAATATATGTCTATTGCTCTCAAGTTAAACACACTCTCACTATATATATATATCAAGACCCCGTAGTTTTTGAACCCTTGTCAAAACCCTTGTCACATTGGACCCGCGAGGTTACGACAGTGGAGCGCCTCAAGGTCAGGCGCTCCACTGTCGCAGTTGTGCTATTTCTTGGCTGACAGTTTTATTAGTTTTTGCCAGGCGCTCCACTGTCGCTCTCCCGGGATCTTAGTCGTAAACCGGGACTGTACCGGTCAAACCGGGACGTCTGGCAAGCCTAATCATGCATGACCTTAGATACGGTCTTGACCATTGTTTGTAAATACGTCAGTATTTGTATTAGTTACTGCCCGTAGACAGAAGCATTCATTTTATACACTAATAAATTTTCCATCCAATGTTAAATTTCGAGTCTCAAAATATCAGCTGTTTTTGTGGTCCATTGTGGAGCGCTAGTGTAGCTCCGTGTAAATGTAATGCAGTTTTAAACCACCTGTGGTAGTAGAACTGGAAGTTATAAAGTAGTTTGTATTTAATTGCATTATTTTAGAGCGCACTGCCGTATATCTTTTAAAACGCCAGTCTTGTGATGTTACGACTTTGCTGCAAATAGGTACGGGTAAAAACATGATTACATATTTACCTACTGCACACTTTTACAACGTAAGTTGAACTCATATCAAACTGGAAAATTGGTGTACAACGGTTGAATTACCTTACTTTTTACCTATTAGACTGAGATTACAGATTGTTTTATATCTAAATTAAATAGATTCTTATATAGACGTTATGGTTTTTGTTGTTACACAATTTCAATTTAAAAAAATTCAAATAAAACGATGTTAAAATATAGTTGTGGGACCCTATTATTCAGTCCTCGGTAGTATAGTGGTCAGTATCCCCGCCTGTCACGCGGGAGACCGGGGTTCGATTCCCCGCCGGGGAGGTGTCTTTTTACAATGGCGTTGCAAATGCAGTATTTTTTTATGTTGTTATCGAAATGTCTAATTTGAGCACATGCTTGAATTTAGGGGCTCAAAAATGCTTTCAAATTCATTTGTATGCTTTCAACACTTAGTGGGTTCTTCATCATTTTGTTGCATTTAAATAATGTATTTTAAAGACTTTTATAGCAAAAATAAAAATCGGCTCATGATATAGCGTTAAAGTTTTTAAAAATAATATCAAATAGCAATGTCATAGGACAATACTTACATGATATTAATTTAAGCATAACTATCTAATAATTACATAATTATTCACGCATAATTAATGTTTTTTTCTCAACATTTTGTCTCCAAATACCTGAGTTACAGCACTTTGTGACTAATGCCGAATAACAATTTATTTGGTTTAAACTACATTACATTAATGAATACACATCATTCATTGATTACATTTATATGGGACGACACTAGCGCTCCACAGTGGACCACAAAACAGCTGATAATTTGAGACACTACATTTAAGATTTTAAGAGAAATAAAACTATCTATGATAAAATGTATGGTAGAATGTAAGAAAAAGTGCTATGATTCTTCTACTGTGTGATGTAGTAAAAGATGGTTCCAATTTAATGATTTACTGTCATAAAAGATTTTCCGATGTGTTTGAAATAATTTTGAATGTAAAAAGTACATAACTGATAGCGGCTGTTTTGTTATCTCTTGTAAAAAATCGGCATATCAAAATTATATTTCTTGATTACAAATAAAAAGATTAAGAATGCGCATTAAGAATTTTGTTGGCTTAAGAATTTGACAAAGATAATTAACTGTTAGTATCCAGGGTTTTGGAAATTGCGCTTTGAAAACAGAGGAGCAGTGTCATTCACCTTGTAGAAGTTAGTGCAATGCATTCGAAACGTTACATCACCCTATGTAGCATAGTTATAGGGTGCTACTGAAACTTGAAGTTTCAACTTCAAAAAACTTTGAAGTTTCAGAGGCTAAACTGAACAATCAGTCTGTATATGTTTTTACTAATATGGTTTTAGTTTGTTTTTATACTGTATAATCTCTAAATGAAATAACCTCATTGGTATTCATGCCTGAAGGTATATACTTCTTAATTAAAATTCACCGTGAGCGTGTTATAGAGTCCGGTAGAGTAGACATGACTACTAGTTTGCTAATGTCGAACTACTGTACTTAGCTTTTGTGCATCAAAAGTCCCCAACGCGACATACATGTAAGACAATGTTAGCGCATACATAATGTATAACTCTTACGTCACCAACTTATCTGCATTGCAGATTAGATTTCGTCTAGTCTTCTCACCTTGGGAAAATAACTTAATTAAGAGAGCTCCTGGTTTTGTAGTACTTATGTAAGAGATAAAAAAGAAACTCTGTATGTAAAGAAGTTTTTAGAGAAAAATATCACTACTAACAATTATTTTATTATATTAGGATAAAATACATTTGACAAGTTAGTTGTTGGAGCTCTTCCAGTTGACTTGTGCAACGTCTACTCTTGTATTCTTATGAAATGCTCCATTTATGTTTTTTTAAATATTACCACAGCTTACTCTTGAAAAAAATGCCAACTGACTGACGCTAGCGATCCTAGTGGTCGTAACGCAGAGCTACGGCATCTCTCCACTAGATAGCACGGAAGTTTACTTGTGATGCAGTATAATTAATTGAGTGTAAATATTAAAATCAAATCGCTGTAACGGGTCCACCAAATTGATAGATGAATTAATTAATTTAAATAAATAATAAATTATTACGTAAAAGGAAAAGGAATATATTCAATTGAAATAAATAAAGAAGGTTCAAGTTATGTTAGAGAATTGTCGTGAGAAAAACACCAGTTGGATAGACGGGGAGACAAAAATATGTCTTCTCAAACAAAACCCTTTGTTCGAAACAGGATGGGTGGGCTTGTTCCAAGAATTACAATCGTAAACATGTGTCGACTGGCTTGGGTGGCACCAGATCACAATAACATTCCTGGTTGCAGTTGAAAACGAAACCGATCAACTAAGAAAACGGAAAATGGTGTTCATACGGAACTGGAACCGACAACTCCCGCCAAATTACCCCCACTTCAGGACACAAATAGAAAATACGTACAAACTACGTTTAAGTCACAACGAATCAGGGCACGAGTTTTGACAGGAACCAATCAGAACGGGACATGTAGTTCCAAATATGCCTGTAGATCGCAGTATCGGCCGGGACTGCTACCTCGTGGTAAAACCGGAAGGGTTACAGTCTTGTAACCAAAGGAAATTGACACCGGAAGAAAAAGTAAAAGTGGGGGACCTGAGCTCAACGGTTGAGAGGTGTTCCTCGCCCCAGTTTGCAAACCATACATCATCAAGAAGGTCGTCCCTCAGTGACACCACCGGCTCCGGGCTACATTTACGGGAGAATGTGTTGAAACATTTGTGCGTTTTAATATATTAAACAACAGTCATTAGTTAACATTTAATTATCATGTTATTTTAAATTCTCGTATTCTTGAATAAACGACGGTACGTAAGATGGATATGGTCTTCATCCAAGAACTCTGCCTCCTCAGATAAGCCAATTTATAAGTAGTTTATAAGGAATAATTAATAATGTTTTTTAGTAGTTTGATTAAAGTTAAAATTGTTTATTGAGAAGTTTGTCTTGTAAAACAAATTGAGATAGTTATAACACTTCATGTTATAACCAAATAATGATTTTATTCTTTGTGGAAAACATGTGATTAAAGTAATTTAGTAAAAACTATACCGTCTTGATTCATTGTACTATATAGTTCCACCGAATTACCCGTTTTAAAGACCCTGAGATTAAATAGAAAGAATCATGCTCTAAATTAAATTAAATTAACTTTTTATTATTTTAATAAAAAATAACAGAATAATCAAAGTAATGTAACAACCTCCTAAAGGTAGCAAGTTACAAATTTTCACCCAATAACTTGGGACAAAAAAGAAATAAATTAAATTATTTTGATTTAATAAATAGCATTGATTAATTTAATCAATAGATTGATTAAATTAATATAATTAAATAAGAAGTAACAATGTTACAGAATGGCGCCCAACGTGGGGCGTCAATGTGAAATGTTACATCGCTTAGTTGCTTACCACGCCATCTGTCTGCATTATCACCGCTAGGTTCGCTAGCATCGCTTGGTTGGCAAGTAAAATGGCTGATCTTCGCTACTGTGAGTTAATATTATAAAATACTAGGGGACACCCCTGCATGCTTCGCATGCCAACCCCGATGCTCGCTGCAATCGATACACCTCGGCCTTCCGCCTCGGCATGTAACTATTCAATGCAAAAAATAGGAGATTAACTATATAACGTAAAATCACAATATTATATTTAGTTACAGTATCTCACTCACACTAATTGCTTTGCCACCTATTTAGCCCATTTCAACCATGTTCATTACATTTATTTTTATTTAACAGCTGAAGATTAAACTCAAATGCATCAATAGTATTTGAGTAACTGAGTATAATGTCAAACATTCAAAATAGACATGTTTATTTATTTACAAACCAGCTGTTATTAATTTACTAAAATCAACTCAATGTTATCCTTATAGAGAAATCTTTTAAGGGTGGTTTCTACCCCTTAGAAGCACTTTATCAAGATGAAAATACTTTAGTTGTCCTATTTAAGGTCTAAAGAAACGGTGTACAAAATTTCAACTCTCTACCTACATGGGAAGTTGGAGAATTAGTGATGAGTGAGTCAATCAGTGAGGGCTTTGCCTTTTATATATATAGATTTTAAAACTGTACGAGAATTATTATAATTTATAATATTTCACGCTTGAAAAAATGTATTTGAATGATATATTTTATATGCTTTATACGATGGGTAACTAGAAACCAACTAATGTTCAACTGGTTTTGGTTTATTAGAAAAATTATAATGTAAAAATAAATTATTTTTATTTATAAGATAATCCGCCTTTGAATTTAAAATCTGACCTCAATAAAAATAGTTAAAGCTCAAACTTTTACGTTCATAAATAAAAGCCGTAATATTAATTTGAAATTAAAATTTAAGAATTAAATCCAATATGGCGACAGGTGTAGAAGAGATGGTTGCAGACATGCTGCTGTGACGAGAAACAGGTAGACGTGCAAGGTTGCCATGGTTACACAGACGCTATGACTAATCTCACCATATAATTGTTGGCATCAGCTGTTTGAATGATGTCATCGCATTGTTAGATCAAACGTCAGTTGGAGTAAGTTGACCTCAAGGAATTCGTTGAGCTGTAACTAGTATTCTAAGCGGAGGTGGTTTCGCACAAGGATATGAATACTGAACCGAGATACTGAGTAATCTACAAGACATCTATGTACCCTTATTGTACTGTTAGGAGAACTTTCAAGTTTACAAGTAAGCCTACCTAGATAATTTATTGTAACTAGGGATGGCAAATATTTTCAACATATCGACATATCGCAAACCAAATATCGATCTAACGATAATAATGAAAATATCGATATATCAGCCACCCGATATATCGAATTGTAAATAATTTATCTGTATACAAATATGCATTAACTATTATGTCATGATCAAAAATACACACTTTTGCTGTCACTATTAATATTGAATTGAATTGAATTGAAATTTTCTTTATTCATATTTTGTACATGGCATACAAAGAATAGTGTCAAATACATTTTAAAACTAAAGAATTATAACTAGCATTAAACAATGTACTGGTATAACTAGTCGATAAAAACATAAAGGTGAAGTTAATTGTAAAACTCATCCATAGAATAAATTGGTCTATCCAACATGTATAATTTTATTAGCCTTTTAAATTTATTTACATTATTTTCAATTTTAATATCTTGTGGCAGGTGATTAAATAACTTAATACCTATCACAGTTGGTTGTTTTTCAAAAAATGATAGCTTATGACAAGGCATTTTTAACTTATTTTTCCCCCTAGTATTATATTTATGGTTTTCCCCCACAGTTTTCAATGAGCTATAGATTAGTTTAGTATGCAATAAAACTTTGTAAATATATAAACTATAAACAGTCATAAATCCCAAATTTCTAAAATGTTCTTTTACTGAATCATACCAACTGAGATTCAGAATAATACGAATGGCTCTCTTCTGTATTAATAATATTCTATCAAGATTTTTTTGTGATGTTGCTCCATAAACTTCAATACCAAATGAAATATTCGAATGAATGTATGCAAAATAGATAGTTTTCAATGATTTTAGATCACAAATTTTGGCCATTCTATATAGAGCAAATATACCGGATGTAAGTTTCTTAGCTAGTGTATTAGTTTGTTCATCCCAATCAAGGTGATTATCAATAGTCAAGCCCAAAAAATTTGTATTTTTTACTTCTTCAAGTTCTTTGTTATTTAATTCTATCAAAGGTGCAGCTACATTTTTATTTTGTTGTGTATGAAATCGAATTAGTTTAGTTTTTGAAGGATTTAATAAAAGTTGATGTTTGATGAAAAAACTGTTCATATTTAACAAATTATTTTTTGCTGGTTGTTCTACCTCATTGATTGTTCTGCCACTTACAATTAAGTTAACATCATCTGCGAAAAGGCATATTTTATTATTTAAGCTCTCACAAACTTGTTTTGGCAAATCCTTAATATAACAGAAAAATAATAAGGGGCCCAATATTGAGCCTTGAGGAACGCCGTTTTTAAGGCCGTAGAACGTTTGGCACACATTTTTGGCCGATTTGGAATGGCACGTTTGGCACAGTCATTAGAGGGGATTAAGAAGGGTCAACCTGTAAGTTTTAGAAAGGCACAATTGGCACACACCGCCCGGCCAGGTAGTAGCAGCCAGGTGGCCAGAATGCGGGAAAATGGGAACTTTTTTGCCCCCGCAAATTCCCTGCTGTGGTGCTTATTGAAGTAAGCAACTAACCTAACCTAACCTAACCTAACCTAACCTAACCTGCGGTAGATCACAGCTGCTACCCAGGTAGATCACGGATGCTACCCGAGTAGATCACGGCTGCTACCCAAGTAGATCACGGATGCTACCCAATTGGAACACGGATGCTACCCAAATAGATCATGATCTAACCTAACCTAACCTAACCTAACCTGCGGTAGATCACAGCTGCTACCCAGGTAGATCACGGATGCTACCCGAGTAGATCACGGCTGCTACCCAAGTAGATCACGGATGCTACCCAATTGGAACACGGATGCTACCCAAATAGATCATGATCTAACCTAACCTAACCTAACCTAACCTAACCTAACCTAGTGAGGTTTAAATTTAAAAATTTGTTATATCACGGGCAAATGACTGCCACGCAGAGTTGACGGGAATAATACAATTCCCGTTTTCCCTCGTTCGATGGCGTCTACCTGGTCGAGCGACTGTGCCAATCCTGCCTTTTCCAAGCAGGCGAGTTGACCCTACTTATTCCGCTCTAATGATTGTGCCAAAACTGCCATGGGCAGAAGGTCCAAAAATGTGTGCCAAACGTCCGATCCCCGTTTTTAACTGTTCGCAAAGTTGATTTTTGATAAATTAACTGCCTTTTTTCATTGACAAATGGCATTTCCACAAAACTTTGTCTATTTGATAAATAGGATCTAAACCAGGCAAGAGGAATGTCTGAAATTCCAATCGAAGATAATTTATTCAAAAGTGTTTCATGGGAAACAGTATCAAAAGCCTTGCTTAAATCCATGAAAATTCCTAAAACCTTTTTACCTGCTTCTATAGACTTCACAATTGATTCACAAAATTCAATGGCTGCTGTTGTCACTGAATGGCCAATCCTAAAGCCATGCTGCTCTGTATCTAATAAACCATTTGACTCTAGATATTTAATTAATTGGTTATACATAGCTTTTTCAAATAATTTTGAAAATACTGGTAATAGAGAGAGAGGCCTATAATTAGCTATTTCAGTGCTGTCACCTTTTTTATATAATGCCTTTATTTTTGCTATTTTTAATTTATTAGGGAAAATTCCACTTATTAAAGAAGAGTTAATTACATGTGTTATTGGTTTAGCTAGGAGATCAACGGCATTCTTTATCACTATGATTGGGATGTTGTCATTACCCGTAGTATACTTGTTATCAAATGATTTAATTATTAGTTTTAATTCCTTTTCACTTATTGTCGAACATTTAAATTTTAAATTTGGTCGTAAATTTAGATTAAGATCTGAATGTTTTGTTATTAGAGATTTGGGATATGTTTCAAAATTGGGTATCATCTCCTTATCTATAACATCTACAAAGTAGTTATTAAAAGCATTACATATTTTATAACAGTCATTAATTAGTTTGCCACCTTGATTTATGGTTGGCGTAACTAAATTATTGGTTTTTGTTGATTTTCCTACATCATTATTTATCAATTTCCAAGAGGTTTTAACCACATTTTTTGATTTAGCTAGTGATTCAGAAAAATACTCTTTTTTAGTTTCTTTAATTTTCTTTAATAATTGTTTATTTAGAGACTTTGCTACTTTTGTGAATTCTTTATTTTTTTGGTTTTGACCATTATTTGAAAGCTCTATAATTTTTTGTTTCATTTGTTTTATTTCATCACTATACCAAGCCGGTTTAGTACAATTATAGCTGCGTACTTTGCCCAATGGAAAACTGAAGTCAAAGTAGTACAAGAAAATTTTATGAAAAATATCAAATTTTGTATCCACTGTAGCATTGTTAACGTCTTCCCAAGTTTCATTCGCCAAGTTGTTTAAAAATTGTCTATAATTTTCCTCTGTAAACTGTCTACAAGATTTTGTAATTGGCTTATTATTTAATTTTTTGTTAATTATGAAAGTAATTTGGAGAAGCTGAGCATCATGATCCGATAATTGTGTGTTCAAACCGCTAACATTTAGTTTAAAATTATTAAAATTTACAAGGAATTTATCGATAGCTGAAAAACTAGTTTCTGTTATTCGAGTAGGAAAATCAACAAGATATCTAAATCCATTTCCACTAATTGAGTCCACCAGTTGCCTCTCTTCACGCTCATCAAACACATTGATATTAATATCACCTGCCACTATTATATTTTCATACCTGCAATTAATAAAATCCAATAAAAACCCCAGCTTAACTAGAAACCCATTAACAGAAGTGCTTGGAGAGCGATAAATTCCCACCACAACAAACTTAACAGAGAAAAATTCATATTCAATGACACTTATTTCAAACTCTTTTTCAGTTATCAATTCATTTAAATATTCAAAATTGATAACTTTACTTTTAAAATAACTCTTTGAAAATATAACTACGCCACCACCAGATGATTGATTTCTAGCAAAGAAAGAAATAAGAGAATAACCATTAACATTAAATCTTTCCATTTCTGGACTTTTCATATTATGTTCGGATAATATAATTACATCTGGATTAATTTCATCAATCGTAATTTGTAAAGAATCAATTCGAGGTTTGAGGTGTTGAATATTTTGATGGAAAATTGATATGTACTTCTTCAAAACAGGCGTTGACTTATCTATAAAAAAACCTCTTTATTCCTTGTTTGTTGTGGTGACAAATTAACAATTGGGGAGTTAACATCATCACACACGTTATCACTGCCAGAAATGGGAGTCTTTGGCAAGCTTAATGAATCTACATTAGTTGGGTGATTTTCACGTAAGTGTGTTGTAGCGTCAGTCTGTTGGTCATTGCTCTGCTTTAATAACACTTGCACTTCACTGACACGTTGAAGCATACTTGGTGACAAAATCTGAGTGGTTACTAATGGGGAAGGAAGGCCAGGAACAGGAGGAGTATCATTATCAGACTTATGTGAGGTAACACCTTCACCTGACACTTCACTCAATACTGCTTCAGCATAGCTCTGGATGCCAGGGACAATCCTAGGAGTAGATGCAGATGCAGAAAGTCTCTCATCACTCTTGCTTGCCTCGTTCTGAAGATGATAACTTTCTAGACATTTCTCAATTTCTTCTTTCAATGATTCTAAAAAGTCAGAATGCAATAGTCCATTTCGGAGTTTCTTATAATATGATTCGTCACAGGTAACAACTCGGACAACAGCTCCAGTATTTTTTTCGAATTTAACAATATTTTTGGCAAAATGTTGAATGCTGATGTGATCCCTCACACATCCCATAGGGGAGCAAAAAAGTATCTTGAGGCATCTTGAATTGAATTCTTGCGTTAGATTTATAAAAGCTCTGTCATATTCTTCTACAGTAGGTTTTCCTGAGTATTTGTCTTTTGTAAGAAGACTAAAAATAGTTGCACCATCCCCGATCTCCTGACAAGCCAGATGCATATTTATGCAGTGTGATGTTTTAGGTCTCCCAATTAGTTCACGGAACTTGACAGCAACTCCTGCTGTCATATGTCTACTGTCAGAGAAGTCTCTTGATATGCAGTGGGAAAAAGCTGCCTTAGGTTCCTTTTTAAAATTTTCTATGACATCTCCCATGTTTGCTTCCACGACTTCAATATTATTATTGCTTTCTCCTAAAGAAAGAGGGAATTCTTTCCTTATGCTTGTCTTGTCTTCCAGTCCCATTTCAGGTTTTTGCCTGTTAATAATATTTACAAAATCAACAATCATGAAACCAAGTTTTCTCTTTCCTCTATAATTTAAATGTAACCCATGTCTTGTAACATGAAAACGTTGGAATGAATCTAAATCAATAAGATGAACATTATCCATTCTTAAAACGATTTCTCTTATGTAACTATTAACTAAGGCTAGGTCATAGTGAACTAAGTTATCCTGGTGTATATCATACCGAGGAGGGATTGTTGTTACACACACTGGCCTAGACTTACTCAAAGATTGTAGTTCAGTTTCCATTTTTTCATAGATGGCTTGAGGTGATCCTTTTAAAATATCATTTGTCCCTGCGAGCACGATTGTAGGGCGTAGCAGAGATTTCGCAGCTTGACTGTATACATGTTGGATATCAGCTCCAGATTTGACTACTCCGTCCACCTGAATCTTTCCCTTACTGCATGAACCAATAACCTCCGGCAGTCCTTTACCTTGGCTATCAGCATACAGCTCTATTTTTAGTTTTTCAACTGAAAGTTTATAATTGCCTTTTTGATGTTTGCCTGTATTGTTGGTTTTATTTACAATATTTCTATTGGTTTCATTTAATTGCTGAGATTCATGTTTTTCAGACAGTACTTGAAAGCTATTTGATGTTGGGATGATAGTTGCTCTCATAGTTGACCTGTGATTGAGTTTATTTTGGTAGCTTTTTGACCTTTTACCAAACTTCCATGGGTCTTGTGGTTGGTTTTCTTTCTCTTCATTTGCAGTCAATTTCACAGATTCTGCACTCTGGATATTTGTTGCATTAATATCCACTCGAACTGTAGGATTAAATTTAAAGTTCTTGAACATCATTTCAGATACAATCTGAGAATTTAGTTGCAAATATGGATAATTGCGCCATAGAAGTGCGAGTTGGGAACGTTTTGTCAAGATGTCAGAGTGACGTATTTTGCATACCAATTTGCTACCAATTGAATCCAAAGAGCCACATTCTATCAGCTGAAAAAGAATGTCTATAAAAATGGTCCTAAAAAAAATAATATCCTACTGAATGTAAAAAGTAAATATATTTATCTATTTGAAAAACGTTGTGGTCTGTGGGGTTAAAAGAAAACAATTAAAAGTAAGAATAATTATACCTTTAGTTATTATGTTAATTATAAAAGAGTAGTGTATAACATTCGTATAAGATCGCCACGCGTTCCACCCACTGGTCTACAATAAACTACATTTTAGTGCGTTAACCACACATAAAACAAAAAAACGAAATAAATTTACTTTATTATTTCAATGAATGTTTTGTACGCAAAAGAGGCAATTTAAACGTGTCTTCTCGAAACGTGATGATTTTGAAAAGAGAAAATAACGTCAATATTATTTAGTGATATGATATATCGGACCAAAATATCGATATGGACGGTATTATGAAAGAAAATATCGATACTAATGTATCGATTATATCGAAACATATTTATCGATGTTTCCTAAGTCGTTGCCATACCTAACTGTAACATTTCTTCCCACCCTCATGTCACTCTAGGCACGCACAGCCCACGAGCCCGTGTGCCTACTATTTCAATTACATTTGTGCTTTGTTATATTCTGTACCGCCTTTCAGTTAAATAAATTTGATTTGATTTTACTCATTACCCTTTATGGTCTATCCACGTTAGACCCTTTACACTAAATGGCTCACCTCTCTTATTACAATCGTGTGATTCACCCACCCACCTTGCCTCCACACAACTCCTACCCATTTCTTCAAACACACACACAGTACAGAAATGTATTCCTCAAGCTGAATCTAAAAATTGTGTTTATTTGTTGAATGAAGTACCCTTTAATATAGTTTTTAATAAATCGCCAACTAGTTCGGCTCTTAGGCCATCGTCAGAAAATTGAAGTCTAGGATACTTAAAAAAAATATATATTACTTCATTTTATAATATCACGAGTCGATTGCACTTGTTTAAATACAGTGTTCTCTACGTTTGCTTGCCCTCCCTCCATGATCCTCCAAACCATCACATCAGCATAAAAGCTCAGCCTGATGCCATTCTCCTAGATAAGAACGTTTTATAGTCTAGAAATCCCTATAAGTCTACTTTATGGGGATACAAAGTAGTAGAATCATATTAGTGTTGGTAGAACCGAACTTAAACATTTCACTATGAAAACAAAACTAGCCATACTTTTTCTCATGTTTATGTTTTTAGTATCAGCTGTTTGAATTAAAGTATTAAATTAATGCCAATGTTACGATTATGGAAAAAAGGAAACGTTGAGGGGCTGTTTCTAGCCCTTAAGAATGGAATTTCGAAAACTCTTTTCTACTTGGGTTTCTATGATACAAAAGCTATATTCCCTTCAAATTTCATCAAAATCTGATCAGTGGTTCCGGAGATTTCGTGAATACGTTTCCTGATTTTATACATTAATTAGCCCAGGCTTGTGAACTGAAATATAGTTTTATTTTTTATTTCAAATTTTAAGACCTGTCGAGAGTTCGAGTTTTATTATGAATTATGTATTTTAATGTTGATGTTTCTATGTTTCAACTTTTTATCTAACAAGATTGTAAATGAGGCCCTTTTTAATTGCACAGGCTATTGAAAATTCAGCACGCGCTTTTATTTATCTCTGTCCTGAAACCAACAATGAATCCGATATGCTTCGTGGAGGCTATTCATGTACCATGAATTGCCAAGGCTTGGAGCACGGGCCAACAACACTTTTTGCCCGGGATCAACCTCCTGGAGAACCAAGGTCATCGGACAATAACTAACTAAAATATTTAAGAGGACAAAAAGAGAGAGAATATTGTCCCAGGAAGGTGTTTGCTACTGGGACAAAATCATGTATACTACGAACAGTATCAAGTAGATGCTTTGATTGTTCTCAAGTGAAGTGAAACTATGAAGACAACTAACAAATCTTCCTTATAATAGATTGTAAAATCATAGTGTACGGCTCAAAATTTAAATAATGAAAAAGACCATATCAATTTCCCTTTCATTTTTACACAGACAAATATTCCGTGTTTTGGGTCATAAAGTGATGTAATTGTACATTTTTGATCACACGATTGTAATTAAATTATGAATGAATCGCGAATTATGTTATTAATTATTTGACTCTTTTACCTAAAATTTGTATAATTGATATCTAGCCGTTGGGAGGTAAATTATTATTTTTTTTGTATTTCTACACCAAAGCCACATACTGTAAGTTACCCACCCACACATACACGTAGACAGTGGTAGTGATCCACCTGACCATCCACGCACATACGGTTGTGTTGACCCACCCATACACGTACAGGGCCGCCCAGAGGGGGGGGGGGCAAAAGGGGCAAATTGCCCCGGGGCCACACAGACTTAGTTCACAGGGGGGGGGGCCACATTTCATGCAACAAAAAAGAAAATACTTAATAATCTACTAGATAAGAAACGATTCAGGCAGGACTGTAGCAAAATATCAAAAGTGATTAGGCCAGATAAGTCTTCCAGTTTTAGTTTTAAAACGTTTAAACTAAACCATTGGTTTTATAGCAACCAGGGAAACTTTTGGAGCAAGTTGTACACTGGTCTTTGAAGTTTGTCAGTAGTCGACATAGTAGTGTCGGCATACGCTCTGGTTGGTGCGTGACTGCAACTGTACTCCTCGCCAGTTGTCTTGTTTGCGAACAAGTGTAAAGACATGCAGCTTGTGAACACACTAAAATATAAATTCCAGTTTGCGAACATATAAATATACTTGAGTGGTGTGTATAGTGGGCCACCTCTATGAGATGTCCTGTTTTCGTACTCTATTTATATAAAACATGTCAAAAGACCCACTAACTTTACATTTGTATTACACAAAACTCCGTTTTTGGACTTGTTTAATAGAAGGTGGACAAGAACGTTTCTGT
Organism: Stictocephala bisonia; assembly: GCA_035578905.1. NCBI lineage: Eukaryota > Metazoa > Arthropoda > Insecta > Hemiptera > Membracidae > Stictocephala > Stictocephala bisonia. The sequence goes on from JAQJVL010007883.1 coordinate 18,341, forward strand.
ATGTTTTATTTTTTAACTTTAATTTCAAAAGTATATACTACTTCAAACAAAACTGTTATACTTGTCCTAAATTCAACTCTATCTTGGCTTTTAGTGGTAGGAAATTCAATCGCTTGGTCACGTTATTATCCTTACAAAACCATTAGTTATGATATATTACTATTATAAACTTAAGATAATAAAGCAATTGCGAATTGATTTGTATTTGTAGTGGTTTGTTGATTAAGCTTTTATCCTTATTTTGTATTTTTTCGCAAATTCTGTTTGTGTGGATAAATAATCTTGATTTAGTGTTTCAAAAATCCCTTGACTCATCGTAGCAAAATATTAGATCTATATAATGTGAAAACGAGTGATCAGTAACCTGCGGCCTAAAGTATGCAAATTAATAAATTGTAATAAAAAAAGTGGAAGCCTAAGAACAACACAATTAAATAAGCAAACAAAATTAAAGTAAAAACATTAAAAATCTGTCATTTTAAAAAGGTCGAACAGTCTTTATGAGAAAATGTTCTTACAAACTTGGTTTCAAAGCTGGTAGTAGGCGGCGGCACTCCGTTCGAACGTGGTAACGTTGCACTCTTTCCCGGCACTGATCAGCTAATTTTTCAATGTATGCACTAAATTTAAGAAATAGTAGTCGTATTTCAGTAGTAACTGTGTTTTGCACCCCAAAAAACCCGCAGGCAAAATATACGATGTTGTAAAACGTGGCTGGAAGAGTTCAATTAATTGTCATGAAGGCTATATCGGGGACATCGTCAATCATTAGTCTGTTTGATTACTGTCGTCCTGTAAAGAAATATTTTGTTATTGTTGTATTTTATAGAGTGATATTTCTGTAATTTAATGCGTTCTTTTGGATTTCCTAGTAAACTACTATAATTGTCAATTAATTTAATTTGCTATGATTCATATTCCATTTAAAGATTTTGAAAGAACAAAAAGCTAAAGTTTAGGCCCAGTAATTTATGGTAACGTTTTATTGAAATCAATAAAAATAGACTATAAATGTTTCAATATAGTATTGTAATATACTGCAAAGTAAATTATATATTTTTACATTATAAAAAGAATAAATTAACGATGAAACCACTAAATTACAGCAGATTTCTAGGTACTTAAATCTAGTAAATATGCATATACAACATCACCGCTCGCTTACCGGATGTGCAACAATATGTGGGTATGATGCATTACATTCTACTTGCCCTACGCTATCGCGGGAGGAATTGCGTGCCATAATCTTGTCTAAAAATTATAATTTTGTTACGTTCTGTACTATCCGGATTCATCTTCCATCATATTTAACCGGTTAACCAGAGTTTACTGTACATGCAATTTTTTTTACTTTCTATCTACTGTAATGTTTCCTTTGACAGTTTAAATTTACTAGTTATTATGACATGGGTCTTAATGAAAAGAGGAGCTCTTAAGTACGCCGTTAATAGATAAAACAGCTTCATCATTGTTCAGATTTGTACAACTCCTTTTGAATAATATTTAGTTTGTGACATTTAACTTGTTGTAACTCTTTTATTGTCTGGTTTAATTTACCCTGAAACTGTAACAGGAACAGGGGTGTATTCTCAACATATTCATTAGAGTAGTTCTTGATTAAAAACCAATTATGCCCACGTACAGGTTGTTCCCAGACAAATAGCATAGGCCTAATTGATTAATATTGTCATTCATTAACATAACAAATCTACGACCAATCAAAATAGTTTTCATAATTTTTTACTGTCACTGACGAACGAGGAAGCCATTTATATTTTTGACAATCATTAATACAGTATTAATTTATTGTTTGTAGCGTGATAAGTGAAATTAACTAAGATTGAACCACTGTACGTGTATTGTTGAGCGGGATAGTCAATACCACTGTCACTGTACGGACGTGTACACTGTGATGTACATCAATAATATAGTATCCAATTTGACAGACATACATTTTACTATGTTTTATGCTGAGAAAATTGAGTTGGTACAAAATGCCTTTTATGCCTGTGAAATAAAAATTGAATAGTTTTAAAGTTTAGCACAAAGACAAACTAAAATCACGAATATAAACTAGATGTTTTGTCCAACATCAATAAGCTACGTAGCCAGTGGTCTACAACCTGTTTTGAAAACAATAACATAACCTCAACTCTCAGTTGACTGTTTTTAAAGCACTAGACGTTCGCGCTCGCCAAATTATTTTACTTCGTGAACATTCGGCCACTGGCTCTTTAGCAAGCGAAGCTAAGTGGCCTATACAAATTTATTGGCCTCTCCCTCCCTCACCCACAGGTAATATCATTGGCGAGGATGGCTCCTCAACTGGCCAATCGAAGAGCTGCTGCGCCCAATGCAACTGACTGTGGCATTGCTTTGTTCGTTATTATTTATTTAATATTAAAGAATAACAGTTTTTGATATAAGAGATTGATATATTGTAGCGGTAATACTTAAGGAAATGTTAAAAAAGTATATGACAATTAGAGAAAACTTACCGGAGCTTCGCAGCTAGCCCTGAGAAAACGTCCATGAACAAGAATCTTAATTACAATAGTAATCTAACGAAAGAGATGGTAAGAATATCGTAGAATGTGATAAAAGTAAAATGTAATTGATATTGATATTCAATATCAATTATAGTATATTTGACAATCAGAGTAATTAAATTTATTTTGAAGTGAAGGAAGGGGCCACATGGTAAACTCTGCCCCGGGGCCACCAAAAGTCTCTGGGCGGCCCTGTACACGTACAGATAAGGGAGGTTGTGTGGGTGGGAGGGTGTATGCAAGCTTTTCTTCATACAGTACTTGCATTAACGCAAGACAAATGTGCTCAAATACTGATCAATTGTAAATAAATAACGAGCAATAAAAATTATAGTAATAAAGATAAATAGGGAAAACCAACAACATAAAAAAAAAAAAAAAAAAAAAAAAAAAAAATTATACAATTTTTTATAGAACAATATATGTATATACTCTTTGTTTACCAGGTTAATGGTAGTAGTTCACATTCTAAACACCTTATGCGAAGGAGCACAAGGTTAAGGGAAACGCTGGTAGGTAGCAGCACATTCAGTTTGACTATTTCAGAACAGCTTCCATCCATCCATCAATGGATAGTCACGTTTCAACACTACTCATAAGTATCTCAACACGTGTATGGCCATTTTCATCAGGAGTTCTCAACGAGGCTCTTGAATAAATGATTGAATGTTAGTGCTGAATCCTCTGTAATATTTACTCATTGTGGAGCAAAATGTGGAATTTGTGATAAAAGCTTAGCAGCAAGAACATCTACAATAAATTTCTGAAAATAAAACAAACTAGAAAAAGGGCATCGATATTAAAATTATGAAACAACTGGATTACAAATTGCCATTAGAATAAAAGAGACAGGAAACAAACGTCACAATAAGCGTTGCCCGTTGGCAGCCGCTCTAAGCTCATTTCGACTGCTACAGGAAGTCAGGAATACTGTATAGAGTCCAGTGACAATCAAGACTTACAATGGTCAAGACCCACCCATACGTGACATCAATTGTAAAGAATGAACTCCGCGTTTCAGTTAGAAACAAAATTTTATTTCAACCTCTATAACTCCTTTA
>JAQJVL010007884.1:0-21926 GCA_035578905.1 Stictocephala bisonia
GCAGGATCCTTTTTAAAACGACACACCTTTCCCCCCATCAACTTTAGTAAGAAATTGCTAGTATCCACATTGATTTTATTTTCAACTTAAATTTAAAGTTCTCCAACAAAAGTTTGCTTTTTTCACATATAAATGAAGATGGTTATCGTTAAAGATTGAGAGAGGAATATGCCATTACACGACTCAAACTAGACGAGATGATGAGGAATTGAATTTTCTACGAATAAAATCCCTCTACTTATTTCTATATCCAAAACAGTTTTCTCATAAAACTGCTGTACTTTGGAAAATGTGTGGTGAAAGTCCTTCCCTATACAATTCTTATGAAAATTTTCTTCTGAAAAATCTTATGAAAAATTTATAGTGTTTGTTCTGGATGACAAGGTACCCAAATAAGAGGAAATGCTAAATCACTTATTAACTAAGAGAATAACGGATCTAGGATTTTGGCCCGAAATGTGCACGAGCACAGCGAGTGACGTTTGGAAAGATGGACCAAGCGCAACAAGCAAGGTTATGATTGAGGCCGAAGGCCGTAGGAATCTTCACACTGAGAAGCAGGTTTGGCAAAGCCAAGCGTACAGAGGTGTCCCCTAATGATATTGTTTACTAAACAGGATGAAATTAGAATATATTTTTTATTTTTTTAATTTTATTTTGTTAAATGACATGCAAGCTAATCAATGAATAAATAAATCACATCAACTGTCATCCTCAATTGTTTATTAATTTCTTAATTGAAATATCACTAAACAATTCTATTTAATTGATATTTAATTAAAAAATTATCAAAACCATTTGGTTAATTTTGGAATGCATATGAAGCAATTAAACAATCCTTTATTTATACACAGATTAAACAATACTGGTTTTAATTTAGTATAAAATGGACTATAATATGAGAGAAAACTTATATGTAAACAAAAACATTTTAATTGGTTTAAATGAATGACATTTATTTATAATTAATCAGTTCATGCACTTTAATTACTGATTAACAGTATTATTTTTAACCCAGTTATTTTTATTAATTCTGTCTTGTTAAATTTAACATAGTAATATCAGTTTGTTAGATATAGGAATTATATGGTGTAAGATACGAATATATGTTTTACCAATCTATTGAAGTTTAACGAGATATTTTTCTAAATCAGACAGGCAGAAAACATCTATTAAAAATAATTTAACGACATGCCTGAAAATTAATATAACGGTAATACTATTAGTTATTGAATAGGCCTAGTATTTTTTGTTTAAATAAATCATTTTCGTTTATTCGTAATATAAATTTGGAGACCATGTTTCCCGTTTATTCACTTTTTTAAACGATACCAATATCAAGATATACCATAGAATCTGTCGGCAATGGCAAATGTACAGCCGATAGTTATCATTACCAAAACTGAAGAAAAAACTTTATTGTATCTATCAAACGTATTTATTGTATGTTATAGCCAGGCTGGACTCCGCTGACAAGTAACTTAGCATAACAATCACTTATTTACGACTTCATGGAGAAACTTATTCTATACTTTCCTAAACTTCTAAAACTAAACATATTATTAAATTTTATTCTAGATAATTTACCAGTCCTATATGATCTTGTCTCTTGCCTATACCAAAAGAGATTGTACTCAATTAAAAGTAAACTTCATTTTGTTAATATTTTAAAATGAATAGCCATAATTTGTCAATACAAACTTCCCACCTAAATCCCATCAAATCCTAACGAAACGTTTTAATCAGTTTAATTAGTAAATACCAAGCAATTGTTAGCACTGCTCTAGTGAATGTAGGCTTATCTCAGACGGCGATCTGCCCAGAGTCCGCTTACAGTGGGTTGTCATTGTAACGAATGGTCTTGGTTTGGTACAGACAACTTGGCTGTCAGAGTATAAAAATATTTATATAAAATACAATGACATAAGACCTATTTGTTTTGAGGAACTACAGAAGTCATTATATTGAAGTATGAACCAGGAAATAACAATCAATTACAGTACAATTGTAGACAAAGAATGATGACTGCAAGCCAATAAACTGTAGCCACTTACATAATTAAAAGAAAACATATTCATCTTAGCTTGTATATTCAAACAACCCCCTTTATTATTTCTGGCCATCAGACTCGACAGTTTGCAGATTTCTCTAATTGGCTCTCAGTTCTGTTTTATCATTTCAAGATAGCAAACCTTAATTGAATCCTTTCAACCAATTGAACGTCTCGACTGGAGTTTCTTGAAATGTGCTTCATAAAAGTTTATGCAAGTCATAATTGGTTCTTTCTTTAAAACATGGCCGTTTTGTAGCTTCAAAAAAAATATGATTTATTTTATTACTATCATGCACAATGTATGACCAAATTATTGTTAAATAAAAATATCAGTAATTCAAATGTTCTAACACCAGTTATATAATATTATTATCCATATTTTTGTTTGGGAATTAGTACGTCATCAAAAGTCTTCAAAAAAAAAAAAAAAAAAAAAAAAAAAAAAAAAAAAAAAAAAAAAAAAAAAAAAAAAACTGTATATTCTAAATACAGCATGCTGCTGAAAAGCCTAAGTTTATATTATTTAGCTAGTTCAGGTTTAACTAGAAATAAAATTCTATAAAATATAACTGTAAGACATGACTTATCCAACCCTTACAGGCAAGTTTATTGGATCAATAATTGTGATCCAACTCTCAAAGAGCTTTGTAAAATATCAAATAGATATGTTTTACTCAAGTTTACACCTTTTATACATAAATCAGTTACGATTATTCATAAAAATAGTCTTATATAGGTTATAGATACCTATTTTTCAACATAAAATTATAACAGAAATGAGAAAATAGCCTTTAATTCATACACAGCAGAACTGATGACGTCGTATCTGATGTCACGCACGTTAGACCTGACATAAGACACACACAGTAGACCTAACATGAGATACGCACAGCAGATCTGACATGAGACACGCACAATATACCTGACATGAGACACGCACAGTAGACCTGACATGAGACACGCACGGTAGACTTGACATGAGACACGCACAGCAGATCTGACATGAGACGTGCACAATATACCTGACATGAGACACGCACAGCAGATCTGACATGAGACGTGCACAATATACCTGACATGAGACACGCGCAGCAGATCTGACATGAGACGTGCACAATATACCTGACATGAGACACGCGCAGCAGATTTGACATGAGACACGCACAATATACCTGACATGAGACACGCACAGCAGATCTGACATGAGACACGCACAATATACCTGACATGAGACACGCACAGCAGATCTGAAATGAGACACGCACAATATACCTGACATGAGACACGCAAAGTAGACCTGACATAAGACACGCATGGTAGACCTGACATGAAAAACACGCACAGCAGATCTGACATGAGACGTGCACAATATACCTGACATGAGAAACGCGCAGCAGATCTGACATGAGACACGCACAATATACCTGACATGAGACACGCACAGCAGATCTGACATGAGACACGCACAATATACCTGACGTGAGACACGCTCAGTAGACCTGACATGAGTCACGCACAGTAGACCTGATATGAGACACGCACAGTATACCTGACATGAGACACGCACAGCAGAACTGAAATGAGACACGCACAATATACCTGACATGAGACACGCAAAGTAGACCTGACATAAGACACGCATGGTAGACCTGACATGAAACACGCACAGCAGATCTGACATGAGACGTGCACAATATACCTGACATGAGAAACGCGCAGCAGATCTGACATGAGACACGCACAATATACCTGACATGAGACACGCACATCAGATCTGACATGAGACACGCACAATATACCTGACATGAGACACGCACAGTAGACCTGACATGATACACGCACAGTAGACCTGACATGATACACGCACAGTAGACCTGATATGAGACACGCACAGTATACCTGACATGATACACGCATGGTAGAACTGACATGCTTACAGAAGACTGGGGGAGGGAGATAGTACACAAAATATTATATATTATTTAAACGTCATTTGTATCCGGTAATATTTAGTTGACACACTCATTAGGTTGATTCTCAAAAAGGTAGAAGTTGTCCACAAAATTATCTCCCCAACAATAGGCTACTGTATATAGTTCCATTGGTGAGAGTAGATATTATGCTAGCCGATAGCCCTTACTTCATTACGGGTTGGTTCTCTACGCTTGCTTACCAACCAAACCACACACAAAAGCTCGGCCCGCTGCTGTTCTCCTAGATCTATAATAGCGGTCTATAAAAAACTATAGGTCTACTTTAGAAGAAGCACTATAGAAAAAAAGGATTACTTAAAAACCAATAAAAGGAATAATTTCAATGCAAGTTATTTTTTTAATGTATAATCTTAATATAAAAAATCCCAAAACAGAATGAACACAATGAATTCCAACGTTTCTCTTATGGAAAAAGGACACGTTTAGTGGCTGTTTATACCTCTTAGGAAGGACATTTCGATAAATCCTTTCTTAGTGGGTCTATATAATGAAAAAACCTCCCCCAAATGTCATCAAAATCAACTCAGTGGTCAATCACGAAATATACGGAACCACTGAAAAGATATTTATGATATTTGGGGGAAGTTTTTTCACTATAGAGACCCACTAAGAAAGGATTTATCGAAAAATCCTTTTTAAGAGGTATAAACAGCCACTAAACGTTTCCTTTTTTTCCATAAGAGTAACGTTTGAGTTTATTTAATGTAATAATTTATTTCAAACAGCTGATACGAAAAGTTCAAACATGACACAGCAGTTATGCTAATTTAGTTTTCGTTGTGAAAAAATGCGTAAGGTCTCTTCTACTAAACTCTGACATGATTGCACTATTTTGCACCCTTTGTAGTAGAATATTATTGATCTAGGAGAACCGATATTTTGTATCTCGTTTAGATACAATCACGCAGAGGATGGTAAGAAAGCGTAGAGAACCACCCCGTAGCGAAATAAGGGCTAGTATAATGATAATGATTGGTTTTCCTTAAATAACTGTAACTTAGTGACTTGTTCACGAAGCTAAGAAGTATCAAAGTACAACTTCATGAACGTTTGACCCACCTTGATCCTTTACTTACCTGAAGTAGGTTTTGGCGTTGTAAAAGTTAGATTCGGTAAGTTATCCTCTAAATAAAATGAAATGAAATGAAATGAAATGAAATGAAATGAAATGAAATGAAATGAAATGAAATGAAATGAAATGAAATGAAATGAAATGAAATAAAAATGAAATGAAATGAAATGAAATGAATGAAATGAAATGAAATAAAATGAAATGAAATGAAATGAAATGAAATGAAATGAAATGAAATGAAATGAAATGAAATGAAATGAAATGAAATGAAATGAAATGAAATGAAATGAAATGAAATGAATTAAATGAAATGAAATGAAATGAAATGAAATGAAATGAAATGAAATGAAATGAAATGAAATGAAATGAAATGAAATGAAATGAAATGAAATGAAATGAAATGAAATGAAATGAAATGAAATGAAATGAAATAAAATGAAATGAAATGAAATGAAATGAAATGAAATGAAATGAAATGAAATGAAATGAAATGAAATGAAATGAAATGAAATGAAATGAAATGAAATGAAATGAAATGAAATGAAATGAAATGAAATGAAATGAAATGAAATGAAATGAAATGAAATGAAATGAAATGAAATGAAATGAAATGAAATGAAATGAAATGAAATGAAATGAAATGAAATGAAATGAAATGAAATGAAATGAAATGAAATGAAATGAAATGAAATGAAATGAAATGAAATGAAATGAAATGAAATGAAATGAAATGAAATGAAATGATATGATATGAAATGAAATGAAATGAAATGAAATGAAATGAAATGAAATGAAATGAAATGAAATGAAATGAAATAAAATGAAATGAAATGAAATGAAATGAAATGAAATGAAATGAAAATGAAATGAATGAAATGAAATGAAATGAAATGAAATGAAATGAAATGAAAAACGTCTTTATTTAAACCAGGCGAAGTTGGGACTAGAAAGTCCCTTCTTCCACTTAACCTGATACAAAAATAATTAAAATTATAACAGTTTTGTTTTTAAATACAGTAATTGCAACTGAATAAAAGTAACAATAACTATTATAATATATATATATAAAAAAAACCTATTTTAAAGTAAATAATATTAATAACCACAGTGACATGATGTATGTAATTACAAGTATAAAATAAATTAACAGACTTAGAAATAAAAATAAGATTATGAAATTCTACTTACACCCTCACACACGCTCTCTTCAACTGGATCACACGCTCATTCACACATTTATTAACTTAATAGTAAATCATAAAACTAAAAGAAAAAAGAAAAAACTTACAAACACATTCATACGTACCCTCCAGATGCCTGCCAAACACTTCCGGCTATCATCGGACCCGCAGGAGAAAGTCTTTTACCTCCGCCCTGAAGCGATAACAGTTATCAATGTTCCTCATACCATCGGGAAAGGGGAATTCCACAGCCGGCAAGAATTTACGGTAAACGATTTATTAAATATTGAAGTTCTATGAGTAGGAATACAAAGAAGCGAAGCCCCCCTGCGTGTTTCCCGGGCACTAACATGAGACAAAAACTTGAAGTTATCATACAGATATTTAGGAGACTTCGTGTGCAATACCTTGTGTAAGAAAGAAATTGTGTGAAATTCATAGAGCCCCTTAATTTTTAGTAAAGAAAGTTGATCATAGAATTGGGTTACATGATCTCTTCTTGAAAGATGAAATATGAATCTGATGCAGAAATTTTTTGTGCACGTTGAAGTCTCTCAGAAAGCTCGGCAGACATGTCATTAATCACGACGTCACAGTAATTAAAGTGAGTGAGAACTAGAGCCCTTACTAGCAACACTTTGACATTCAGTGGTAAGTAAAGTGCAAAACCGTTTCAAACTGTGTATGCCTGCAAACACTCTGTTACAAATTTCAGTTACCTGTTCAGCCCATCCCAAAAGGTCCTAGTAATAGTGAGTCCAAGGTTACGTACTTTGTCGCTGTATTCAGTGCCTGGTTGTTCAGAATAAGTTTCGGGATGTCATTGAAGTTAAGTTTGTTAAGAAGTTTGCTGTAACCAATTATTATGACTTGGGTTTTATTTTCATTCAGTTTCAATCCATGGCGGAGGGCCCAAGAGCTAATAGCTTGTATATCGGAGTTCATAAGAAAATACACATCTGACCAAGTCAGTAATTGAAAAGTGGTGATATATCTGCAAGTCATCTGCGTACAAGTGAAATTTAGAGTTTAAAATTACATTAATTATGTCATTGATATAAAGAGAGAAGAAAAGTGGCCCTAGCACTGTACCCTGAGGTACACCTCTAGTAACAGATCTCAAGTGTGAAGCATCATTACCAGCTTTCACACACTGTCTACGGTCAGATAGATATGACCTCACCCAGTCAACACAACCATCAGAAAATCCACTCCTCTTCAACTTAAGTAAGAGAAGAGGGTGAACAACGCAGTCGAAGGCCTTAGAAAAATCAAATAAAGTTAAGAGTGTCAAATTTCCTACTGTCCATGGCACGACGAATATCGTCAGTTATTTTTAGAAGTGCAGATGTGGTACTGTGTTGTGGTCTGAATCCAGATTGATAATTGGACAGGATATTGTTACGTTCTATAAATGATGATAGCTGCTCATGTACCACTCTTTCAAGGCACTTGGACAATGCTGGGAGGATATTAATAGGTCTGAAATCAGAAGGTGACAGGGGAGAGGAGCATTTATGAAGTGGGCGTACAATAGCACTTTTCCAAATGTTTGGAAAAGTGGAAGACATGAGAGGACCTATTAAAAATCAATGTAATTATTGGGAGTGTGACAGGCAAAGTATCTTTGATAAATTTAATAGGAATATTATCGGACCCGACTGCATTACTTGTAGTTCTCATGACTGCTCTACACACATCAGCCTCCGTTACAGATGAAAAGGAAGATCTGCTCCTCAAAATGAGGTAAGGGCAATCTATGAAGTTGGTCGATGTAAGCAGGAACTCCTGACTGGTCCACTGTTATATTTACGAAATAATCATTGATGGTATTGAGATGGATGTTGATGGATTTTTCAACCATGGGTTTACCAAGGCCCATGGTTCTTTGACTTTGGACCATCATTTTCTAGATGATTGGTGGAGACCAGAAAAGGATCTATAGTAGTACCTAGCGTTTGCATTACGTATTTGTTGTTGAGTACTATTTCTAAGACTGTTCTATAGGATAGCCAGTCCTCAGGTAACTTTTGAGCGTTTCGTTCTTGTAAACGATAGATCTCTTGCTTTTTTGAAGGCGTCGAATATCATCAGTAAGCCAGACGCAGGCTCATTTGTAACTCTTTTCGTAATCAAAGAGCAAGCTTGTCACATACAAGGTAATTAAGATGTTATTAAACTGCCCTGTACCATAGTATCTTCGTCAGGGAAAAAAAGTACATCGTCCCACTGAGTTACATGCAAATCGAAAAGAAATTCTTCAAAATCTATGGCTTTATAATTTCTATGTTGGGAAAATATTTGGGTTGTGATTTAGGAGGCTGAAGTTTGTAGGCACAGAAGATGAGATCATGCTTAGATAGGCCAGGAGCAGGGAGTTGTCCATGGTGTGCGACATGGGTGAGATCGTTAACGGCAATAATATCCAACCAGGTATCACCAGTCACAGTGTGGTGGGTGGGCTGAAGTGGTAATATTTTCATGTCACAGGAGTCAAACATAGTTGTCAAAAATGTTTTGTTGTAAGTAATTTGACCCACCAAATCGATATTGAAGTCTCCATGACAATTACATGCCTGTACCGAGCCATAAGGTCGAGAAGAATATGTTCAAAATCAGCTAAGTACCCTAGATTTGGTGCCGGTAACAATACCAACTAAAAACGTGTATTCCATTTAGATTAACGTCAATAAACATAAACTCAGGTCTTCCTGGAATTAAAGTGTTTCGAAGAAAATATAATTTTACAAGGATGTGAGACTTGACGTAAATTGCTACACCACTACATCTTTTGTGAAGGCGGGTCATTTTCTAAATAAACATATAACCAATAGCTCGCACTCTTTTGTCACTATACGCAAAGGCTTAAGCCAAGTCTCAGATATTAATATGATATCAAAAGAGACTGATTGAAATATTGTCATGAATCTCGTCAATAATGACAGAAGAGGATTGTAGCATTAACGTGAGCTGCCTTGAGAGTACTTTGAAAAGGGGCGAAGAGTTTGGCAGAGAAAGTTGAGGCAGGTGCGTGCGAGTGTGTCCTGCAGGGCGGGGAGGAGCTGTCAGGAATCACGGCTGACGCGAGTGAGACCACCACAGGGCACAAACGCGACCGGGCAAGCTGGACAGGCACAACATTTTGGAGGAACCATTCACACTATATTCCATACTACAATCATAACAACTATCACACCATGACAACCAAAACTAAAAGATACTTATACATATTAAATATGGATATATAATAGGCCTACGTTTCCTAGATCGGCTCTGAGTCAACAAAAACATAGGTAATTAAAGTTGGTTTGACTCAAGTTGAAAATAAATGAATTTAATAGAGCTATACACAATTATAGATTATGAATTTACTTTAAAATAACAATAAAAAGTGTAAAAGACACTCAAAATGCTCAAGATTAATGCAGAAGTACGGGTTTCATACATTTATACTTAAATTGGCATACGCTTTAATAAACGTTAATAGGGGGGAAGTAATAATAATAATATAATAATAAATAAATAAAAACTTACTATTCTAAATCATACACACACACACTCACCATAAATACATCCTAACAACAACAGGCAAGATAACCTACTAACAAAGCAATTTTAGTTATATAATGGGTTGCAGTGATGTAAATACTGATCGAATGTGGATATAATAATTGTGCTAATATGCTGTTGAAAGTGGAACATTAAGAAGGTAATAATTTGTCGTTAAATATACACAATTAATAATAATAATAAAGAAAACTTTGTAAAAGTAAAAATAATAATAAATCAATGAAATTAAATGTGTAACTATTATTTAATGAAAAACATTTACTTTTCTTTAATTGAATTGACCTAAATAATAACGGAAAACATAGTAATTAATAATCAAATAGTAATAATAATCAATAAAAATATATTTGTAACTAATATTTAAAGAAAACTTTGATGACGACTAAAGATTGAGCACATGAAGGTTTAATAAATAATAATTTTATATTTTTGTCTATGTATTTGAATACAAATTAGTTCATGATTATTTTAAATATCTTACGTCTTAGCAGCGGTAACAGGCAGGTCTTCCATTCGAGTAGCACTCCCCCGGCGGCCGTCCCCGTCGATCCACATCACCCGACCGTCTACAGTCCATGTATATATTTGTAAATATTTGTAATTGATGAGAAAAAGTAAATAAAACATTAAGTTTTACTTCTGTTAAATATCAGGCTTAAAATGAATCAGTTGTATATCAAGAATATTTTTTTATCATTGTTTAATACTGTTTGGCTTACGTCAAGCATAACAGTTGTAAATTTAGGGGCTCAACCAATTTTGTCTTTAACATGCATGGTACATAGTTTGTCAAAGTACTTACAGTGTCCTTATTCGAGCCGTTCTTCAACCTAGACTGCAATAACACAATGTCGAGCGAACCGATATGGAGGATTCACGGCAAGGATCTCCTGGAATATTGAAATTAATGGGCAGGGTCGAGGAATGAGAGAGAATAACGTGCTTTTTGTCTTGGAGTCGACCTTGATAGCAACAGAATAAACGCCATGGAAAAACTCGTGTGATCTGGTACAGTATAAAAAATGCTGTCCTGTACGATTTGTCTTCATGGTTAATACCGTTCGTGATATTAACGACAAGACGATATCCAAAGTGGTTGAGCATTGATTAAGGAGCCATTCTACCTCTTGAGGATTTGGCGATATATCCTTCCTTGGTCTACTAGACCAAGGTGATAGCAGGGGAAATTTAACGACACCTCGAGAACGGTGCAGGGGTCAATACTTTGGAAAGTGCAGAGGACACATTTGGAAAGTCATCTACTGTGGTCTTGTTTTTTGCAAGGGGAGGTGGTTGACGTGACAGCACAAGGCTAAATTTCCCACCCCTTTAATCAATTTAAACTTTTTTGGTCTTTAAAAATAGGTTTTGCTAAAAGGGGAAAGTTAACTTGACAATTTTTCCAGTCCGGGTGCACACCCCTTTTTTTAAATATCTATTTTTTTATGATTAACTGTTTAATGGGCCCTTTTTAAAAAACCATTGACGGAACCCGGGGTTTTTTTCCCTTGAGGTTTTCGGCCTAAATTACACTTGGGGACAAACTGGGAAGTACGTCTTCCAGCAAAAAACCATCTGTTTTAGTTTTTGGGTCTGTCGAGGGGTTTAATCCGAGCTGGATTAATACAGAAAAAAAACACAAAAAACTTAATAGGTTTCCATTTGGGGGGCATTCCTTTTTCCTACTCCCTCCGGGGGGCAAAACCCTGAAGGGAAACCGCCCGATAACTGAGGTTTTTTTAACCCCCCGCTTTTTTCCGAAAGATTGTTAAGGGAAGGATTTGATCTTTCTAGGGGGAAAAAGTCTACCTTTGCCTTTTTTAAAAATTTTCAGAAAAAAATTAAAAAAAATTTTTAGAAGGAAAGCCAAAAAAAACTATATTGAAAATAAAAAGGGGCGGGACCTCCGGTTTTAAACCAATTTTTTCCGAAGACTTGACAAGTTAAACGTCAAAACATACTAAAGCAAAAGGTTAATATTTGGATCAGTAATCTCAGCCCAACAAAATGTTAAAGTAAAAAGAAGACTAAAGTTTTAAAATGATTGAAAACAATAGAAAAACGCATACGGGGTGGGGTTTGTTTTTTTTAAAAACTCAGAAATTTACGTCAGCTTTTGTTCGCTGTCAATGGAAGCGCACTGGGGGATATAATTATTTAATTTTTTCCCCCTATCCCCCTTTTGCTGGAATTTTTTTTTTTTGGGAGCGATTATTACATCCTTTGTTGTGCACTATAATATGATAGCCAAGTTTTAGAAAACCAAAAAAACTTTAAAACCCTTCATTAGGTTTAGACTAATCAATTTTCGGGAAATTAATTATATGTAGGGGTTAATTTATCAGGGTAGGTTTTAATTTAATTTTGATTTCCCTTTGCCAGGGGGAAATTCCCCAAATTTTTACGGGTTTTCGATGAGGATTTTTTTTTCGTTTTCCCGGGAATGACCTTTTTCTGATTTATGATTTTTTAAGGTTTTAAATAAAATATTTTTGGGAAAAGAGAAAAAGCAGCAAAAAGCAACAACACAAAATTTTTTTGTTGGGGGGAAAATTTAATTAAAAAAAAATTTAACCATTGAAAAATAAAAGGGCAAAACAAGGGGGCCTTAAATAAAAAAAATTTGGTGGAAAAAAAGCTTCATTTTGTAAACAAATTTTGGGTCCAACTCGATACTCCCCCTTTTGGGTTGGCCCCGGGAAAAAGAATCAGTAACCCTTTTAAAAGGGGGGGTTAAAAAGGGGGAAACCCACGTCTTTAAAAAATCAAATTTTTGGGCCCAGGGGGCCAAAAGGGCCATGGGGCGAAGGCCCCGGGGAATCAGGGGACACAAACAAAAACACCGTTTTGCCCCAAAAAAAAAAATTTTTAAATTTTAAAAAATTTTAAAACCATTAAATGAACAAACAAATTTTTTGGAAATTTTAACACAAAAATTAAAAAATTTCGTTGCCGGGGTTTTAGGGTTTAAAAGAATAATTTTTTTTTTTTTTTTTTAAAAAACACAAAAGTTTTTTCCTTTTTCCCCGGGGAAATAAATATAATGTTTTGAGGCCCACCGCAAGCTGGAAACTATTCCCGGGGAAAAAGGGTGAAAATCCCCGCGGGGAAGGGGGGAAGGGAACGGCAGCCCTCCCTTTGGGCCGCCAAATAGCCTACCGGTCTTTCCAGCCCGTGGGCCCTCACTTGCTTTCCCAAGGCAAACATAAAGGAGCAAGGCAATGCGGGGTTTAAAAATTCCATCTCCCCCCCGGGGGCCCCGGGAAACCCAAAACCCAAAAAAGGCCCTTTTTCCTTCCGGAAAAATAAAGTTGACGTGAAGTTTAAACAGCAAAATGAAAACGAGAAAAAAACAACGGGAAAACGGTCGGGAAGGGGGAAAAAGGGAAACCACAGGGGACACACAAACGAAAACCAACATACCAAGAGACGAAAAAAAATCTGTGCCAGGGCAAAAAAAATTTTTTGTCTGGGGGTTTTTTCTTTTTCCCCTTTTTCGGGTTATTGTTTCACCCTTAGTACAAACTTTTCCCGGAAATTCCCATACGAGGTTTTGAAAAAATAAAATTTTTCCTAACTTTCCAAACTACACGATTTTTTAGTTATACTTCGTGAATTGCCTTATTTCCTCCATCAAAAATCAACGGATAGAAAAAAGCCCAAAACTTAAAAATCCGCCGATTTTTTTTTTTTTTTTAAGAAATTTTCCCCCTTTTTTTTATTTAAAACTACAAAAAATTTTCGAGCCCACTTCTTAAACAATATTATAAAAACTTTGTTAGGAGGATGTTTTTTAGGGCCTTTAAAAACCCCCGCTAAAAAAGGCCTCATTAGGGCCCCCCTTTTCACTCCCCCCCTCCCGAAAACACTAATGTATACGATGTATAACCCCCCGTCACCACGGGATATTCGCTATTAAAAAAACCCAAGGAATACTATTTTGTATCCTACCCAAAGGGGCTGAAGTTTCTTTAGGATGAAGGGGAAACTTTGCTATAAATAAATTGGAAAATTTTTATGACCGTATGTCTTTAAAAGGGTTTTAAGCCCAAGAAAATTTTAAATTATTAGATCTATTGAAAAAAGTAAAATTTAAATTTAAACTTTCCTTTATACAAAAAAAATAATAATAATAACGTAGATTAAAATTAACTAAAGATGAAAAGCCCTATTTTCTCTTTTTCCTACGTTTTAAAAAACGTAAGTCCTTTGGGTTGAGGAGTTGCTCTTTCCCTTTTTTCGTTTTTTTAAATAACGGCGAAAAAAAAAACTTTTTTAAAACCCTTTAATTCTACCTTTTTACCGTACGTAAAAAAAAGGCTATACAAACCCCTTAAAATCTTTTGGTCATTTTTTTTAATCTTTTGGTCAAATGGGAGGGGAACCAGCTAACGTCTCCCTCTTTGGGGGGTTTTGAATGGTTTTTAAAAACTTTTGACGTATACCAGTGACTTCAAATATCTCCAAAAAAAATTAGTTACTAGTTCAAAAGAAAATATTTCAAGACTCTTAAATTGTTTTTCAGGAGAAAAATATGAAAAAGGATAGAAACTTTTGTAAAAAAGTTTAATTTCCCCCAAACTGGAAAAGGGGAAATTTTTTTATAAGGGAAGTCATTACTTATTATGTATATACATTTTTTTTTAATTTAGTATATAACTATTTTTTGGGTTCACTTTTTACAATTTACCATTAAACAAGGGATTTGAATTTTCCCTTCTCCCCCAAAAAGGGAGTTATCGCAATCCTGCAAAAGAAATAAAAACAAATCTTGACCTCTGTTGAGTTTTGATTTGAATCTGCAATAACTTTACAAAACGAATTTTTAATATCCCCCGGTTTTTTCTTTCTTTAACCCCAAATTTTTCCAGGGGCCTGCGGGTTTTGGGGGAGGATTTGATCAAAACTTTTAAAAAATTTTAATTAAAAAAACCCCCAAACTTGCCTTTCCCTTTGGGCTTGTCATTTAGGATTTTCACTAAAATAAGATTTTCTATCTTTTATAATATTATAATTTATTTTATAAATTGATTAGAAATATAATATTATATCTAGATTTAAAAGGGATATTTTACAAAAAAATATTTTTTTTCAAAAAACAATTTTCCTTCTTTTTTGGGAAATATATTATGTGCGTAAACAAGGGCTATTTAAATAAAAATTAATGGGGCCCTTTATGGGTATGATGCAAACAAAATTTATTTCAGGTATTTTTATTTTATCGGGAAAAGTTAGATACAATAAAACAAATTACAGTTTTGGTTAGGGAAAAAAAAAGTTTTTCCCTAATTTGCCGGGTCAACTCAAATTTTGGAATCTTTTTAAACGGGGAAAAATATTCTTAAAGGGTTTTGAGTTTTTTCCCTTTTTAAAAAATTAAGCAGGATTAAAAAATTTTAAAAGTCAAAAATTTTAGGAGCATTTAAGTGCTTTATTTATAATAAAAATTTTCATACTTTTGCAATAAGTTTTTTTATAATGACATTATAAAAGAAATCCCAAAAGTCCCCCCACTTAATTTTTTAAACGGAATTGAAACAAACCAATATCCTTTGGAGGTTATTTTATGTAATAAAACAATGGTGATTTTTGCGCTTTTATAAAAGTAGAATTACCAACCCAAAAGGGGGGGTTGGGGGGAAAATTTCCCAAACATTTCTTATGCAAAACCCATCATTTTGAAAACCCTTTTTAAAAAGGGGCCTTTAAAAAAAAAAACAATCCCCAAAAACTAAGGTATCTTTTTCGCCATACAAACTGCCCCCCTTTAAAAATTTAAAAAATTTAAAAATTATTTTAAAAAAAAAATCTTTTAGAAAAAAAAAAAATGGGTTTTAAAAAAGGACGGGTAAGGTTTAAGGGGTTAAAATTTTTAAAATATTTTAGCTTAAAAAAATTGAACGAAAAGTCAAAAAAACCCCTTTTTTTTTTAGCTTTATTTTTTTAATAAACTTCGACAGGCAAATTTTGTATTGGTTTAAAGATAAAAAACCCTCTTTTTTGGGGCGTTGTTCTTAAATTTTAAAAGATCTTTAAATTTTATATCTTGTGGGGGTTTTTTTTAAAAATTTTTGGGCCTTGGGCCCCCCCTGCCCCACTTTTTGGGGTTGAGGATTTTTGTTCCATATAGCGAAAAAAACATCATTATTCTTTGCATAAATACCCCCAAAGGATAGGTTTTTTTTCTGTCCTTTAAAAAAGTTAAAAGGGGGGGGGGACTTTAAGGACACTTTGTATAATTAAAAACCCCTACACTACGTATCAAGGACAGAAATTTTTAAAAATAAAAAATTCACATAATTTAACATTGTAGCAGACTATAAGGATAAAAACCTACTAAAATGGATCGCCCTTTTTGCCCTTAAATTCTATTTTCAATTGTTATTAGATTTTAAAAAAAATAAATTCCCTTTAAAATTAGTTAATTAATTCCCCTTTCCCTTCAGCATACAAAGTTAAAGACTCCCAGAATCATTAAAAATTTAATTCCTTGGTGAAATCACCACTTTAAACCAAAATTTTTTCCCATTACCCCACCCCCCTTTAAGGAAGAAAATGTTTTTATACTTGAAGGGGTTTATTTTATTGAGTTAATTATTTATTAATTAGAGAAGTCGAAGAGAAGTTCCAGAGAAATGCTGTAATAAAATACGTCGGTTACAGTCCAATTTCATCGGGAATTTATAAAAACGGTTTTGGGGTTTTTTTGTTTTTTTGGGGAATAAACATTTAATTTTTGGGGTTGGAAATTAAAAAACCTCCTAAAACTTAAAAACATTCAAAATATTGTAACCCTAAGATGGGCTTATAACTTATTGTTTTTGACAGTTTTTGGGATCCACCCAAAATTTTTAATCTTTTGTTTCCCTTAATTTTTAATTTTTCCAACAAAAATAAAGGGAACCCGTCGAAAAATGTTTTTTTATTTTAAATTTTTTTTAAACTTTTAAAATAAGGTTTTTGGTTTTTTTAATTTCCGGGTAAGAAAAGAAAAAATATTTTTAAGGTGTTTTAAAACCTTTACAAGGAATGCCCAACAAAAACAAATAAACTATTACAACCAGTAAAAAAATCAAAAAAAATTTCCCTTTTTTTAATCTCTCGGGTTTGGAAAAACCCTGCAAAGGGGGGCGGCCATTTTTTTTTTAATCCCATTAAGAAAAAGGGAAATTTTCAAAACAGGTTTTTACGACACGCGTACCCAAAAATTAAACGGGTTTTTTTTAAACAGATTAGTTTTGGATAAAAGAAGGAAATTTGCTGGAAATATTTGCAATTTTCAATTTTTTTAAATAGAAACAATATAGAAAACCCTTTCGGGATTTTAAATTTTTATTTTCACCCCTTTTTTCAAAAAATAGGTAATTTTTCAAAATTTCAAAAGCAAACCAATCCCAAATTTGGGAAAACAATAAAGGACCCTCATTACACACTTTTCGTCAATAAATAAGGAAAAAAAAATGGACAAAAACTTTGGGTTTCTTATAGGATTAAAACCAACAAGGGGCCGACAACCCTACAATCTTAAAGGGGGTTTCCAAAATTTTGGATCACCAAAATTATTATGCATTTTTTTTAAATTTTTTATTTTTATATTAGTCATTCTGTGCTTTTTTTTAAAATTTAAATTTGGGTTGTATAAAGGTTCATTTGGGTTACTGAACCTATTTTTAAGTACTTTTAAAATTTTTTATTTACTTTTTTGCCCTTTCGGGTTTTTTCAATTTTCTTTGGTTTTCAAAACAAAAAAAAATTTTTAAAATAAATTTTAATATTTCAGTCAAAACCGTTCCCTTTTAAAAAACAACAACGACTTTTTTTTTTAAATTAAAATTAGGGTTTTCCCCTTATCCTTTTAACGCGGGGAAATTTCTAATGAGGTTACGTTTAAGTTTTTTTTCCCCGCCCCGCCCCCCATATTCAATGCCCAGCCATCGAAAAACGACTCCATTACACCATAAAAAACTTTTGGCCAAATGGGCGGGAACCAATTATATACCCTTTTAATTTTATTCGGGGACTTTTGGGAAATTTAAGGTAAAAAACTTTTTAAAAATTTTTTCATTTTGTTTTAAGATGTGTTTAAAAAATTTCAAATTTAATCAAAAAACCCTTAATATTTAGTACATTGGAAAAATTGGGAAAATTTTTATCAAAAAAAATTTTAAAACTATTTGAATACGAAGGCTTTTAGGGTTTATAAAAACCCCCAATTATTTAAAATACAACACAAACACATAACATATGCAAAACTACAAATTCGATTTTTAATTAGAAAGTTTTTCTTTACCAATTATAAAAAAATTAAAATTTTTGTATTTTCCAAACACCAATTTTAATTTTACAGGATATTTCCGAAATTTTTTTTTTTGTTAAAAAAAACCCTAGTAGTATTCTATTTTTAAAATTTTTTGGGGAAAAAAACATAAATTTAAAATTTGGGGGGAACCCTTTTTAAATTAAATTATATTTTTAAAAAACTTTTACCTTTTAAAAAGGGCTAAAGGGAAATTTATATTGTAACAATGTTCTATTTCAAAAAGGGAACCGGGGTTAATGTATGCAAACGCTTCCCAAAATACAAAACAAAAATTTTTTAAACTTATTTAGGGGAAAAAACCATTGGGGATTTTTTTTTTTTACTGCATTTTTGAAATTCCTTTGGGACTATTTAGGGCAAGGGTTTTTTTGAAGAAGGTTTTTTATCTGAGGGTAATTCCCAAGTTTTTCTTCCCAAAATAATTTTTTATTTATTTTTTATGAAAAAAAAAAAGCCTTTAACTAATATTTACTCCCCAACATTGTTTAACAACTTCACAAAACCATAAAAGTTTTTTCTTTTTGTTTTAAAAAATTTTTTTTTTTAAAAATTTTGGTTTTAAATTTAAAAATTATATGATTCCAGATTTTTCTCCTATTCGCACCTCCTTTTTTTAAAAAAAATTTGCAAGAAAACCCAAAAACTTCACACACATTTTACCCCAATTGGGGAAGTTTAACCCCGAAAGGGTTTATGGTTTCTACATCCAGAAAAAGTCCCCTCATGAACTTTCGTACACCCCCGAGCTTTTTCCCTGGGCCATTATTTTTTTTCCCATTTTCGCAATCTACCCCCTTTTTTTTATCCCCCTTTTCTTTTTCTTTTTTTTCATACTTTTTGGGTTTTTTTTAATTTTGCAGGGGGGGCCTTTTTATCCAAGTAAAACAAAACTAACTTTTTTAAAATACGGGGATCTTATGTTTAAAACCCGGGCATTTTTTAATTCCCCATTTTTCGTTTCCAGTTTGGAAAAAATTTTTTAACACACAGAAAAATTTCATACCGAATACAAAATGTTTTTCCCCTATAAATTGAATATGAATAAAAAATTTGAATGAAATATTTACGCTTTACTTTACGTAATTCTTTCATTTTAAAACAAACACATTATTTATCAAAAAAGGTTCACTTTTAATTAAAAAATTAAAGGGGGGGGTGCCCCAAAATTTTTAGTTTTTTTTGGGGTCAATTTTGGGGAGCGCTAGTGAAATCCCTTGACTTTTTAAGGGCTCAAACCACTTGAGTAAACTTCACCAACTCCCCATTTACGACAAAAATTTTTTCCCTATTAGGTTTTTTTATACATTGAGGAATTTGTAGAAAAATTTCAAGGGAAAAATAAAATTCCCGAATATTGTATTAAAACTGCAATGTAAAGGCAATTTTTAGGGGAAAAAAATTTGGGGAATTTCATCTTGAAAATTTTGCTACAAAACATAAATTTAACAAAAAAAAAAATTTAAAACAAAAACTTTTTAAAATTTAATAGAAATTTAAATTTTTAATTGTTTAAAAAAAGTATTTTAATTTTTTAAAAAAAAAAAAATGAACAATAACCACCACTCTATGGTTTTGTTGAACGGGGGGTTAAACACCACGAAAGTCTATGGGGGGGCGATGGGTCCAACACCACGAACGCTATGAGGGGGCAAAGGGGGGTCAACCCCCACTGTACGTAGGTGGGGGGGCGGGGGTTCCCCAACCCCCACTGTAGGGATTGGGGGGGCGAGGGGGTCAACCCACTTTTAACTCGGGGGGTGGGGGGGTTTGGGTCAACCCACTGTAGGGTTGCCCATAAAGGGGGGGGGTCAACACCACTGTACGTATTAGGGGGGTCAATAACACGTATTGTGTGATTTTCCTAAAAAATTTTTGAACTTTTCACCAGATAAAAATAAAAAAAAAATTAAATAAATAAAAAAACCCACCCCCCACCCCATACAGACATTGGTATTGCCCCCCCAAACCCCATTTTAACTTTAATGATATTATAATTTTTTTAAAGGGGTTTTTAGAGTAAATTTTTTTTTAAGGGTTCTTTAATTTACTTTTCCCAATTTTTACTAAAACCCCCAAAACCCGGGGTATCTGGGGGGATTGGGTTCCCCCCCTCAACCCCCCCCACCCATTACTACCCCCTTGTAAGCTTAGAAATTTAAAGGTCAAACCATTTTGGCCCAAAGTGACGCCCTAAATTTCTCTGTCATTAAAATATAACCCCTTAAAACAGTAACAGCCTTCTGCTGTGGGCCTTGGGGGGAAATCTTAAGTGAAAAAAATTTTCAATAAAATTTGGGATGAAATTTAAAAACTTTTTGGGGAAAAACGTAACTAAGGGTTTCCCATTTACTAATAAATATCAACATAAATAATACTTCAAGGGGCCTTAAAAAAATTTTATAACAGTGAAAACATTGTTTTTAAAGGTTTACACTTTTTTAAAGGTTATGAAATTTTTAAAATTTATTTCCCAAAAAAAAAAACTGTGACCAAGAAAAACCTTTTTGGGTGCAAAACACTTTTGGGTACTTAAAAATTTAAAAATTCCTTAAAATTTAAAATATTTACACTAAAGTGGGGAAAAGGCCTTTTTTGGGAAACATCCCCAGTTTTTTGGGTACCCTTTTTAAAAAAAAACTGTGAAAAAAAAAATTTAATTTCTAAAACCCCAAAAAAATTTACTTACAAATTCATTATCTTTTTTCCCCCTATCACTTGAAAGTCTGTTAAATGGTTTTGTAAAAAACCTTCTCTTCGGCTTTAAAAGTTCGAAAAAGAAAATTCAAATTAGAAAAAATTTAGTTAATTTTTTACCCAAAGTCTATGAAAATTTTGAAATTTTTTGATTTTGGGTTTTACTCCCCCTTCTGTAATTTCTTTTGTTTTGGGAATGTTATGTATGGATTCATTAAGCCCTTTTTGTTCCATAACCTTAAAGGTTTCGTTTTTTATTGCATTTTATAATTTAAAAGGGGGGGGGGGGTTTTGCCAAAAAGGATTTTTTTTTCAATCTTTTTTCGTTTTTGGTACAAAAATGGAAAATTGCCAAAATTTGAAAAAATTGCCATCCCAATAATTAATTTTTTTGATGAATTTTTTATTTGGGTTAAATTAATTTTGGGGTATTTTGGCACCCAAGTGGGGTAAAGACAGGTATTATTGGACACATTTTTTTGGGCTAAATTTTAGGGGCCCCTTTATTTTTTTTTAAATTTTTTTTAATTTTAGTAACCTAAAACAGTGTAAATTAAAGTGTTAATTTTAGTTTCAAAGAAAAACCCTTTATGGGACCAAAAACCTATATTTTTTGGTGCCTTTTTAATACTGACACCAATTTTTTCATCCAAAAAAATAAAAAAAATACTTTTAAAATAGATTTTTGATTTTAAACTACTTCCCCTTTTACAAAACCAATTTAATCCCACTTTAAAAAACATTTTTTTCATATTAAACAAATGATTCCCTTAAAAATTAGACAAATTGAAGGGCATTGTTTCCCTTAAAGTCCCAAAATAACGGTGATTTCCCCAAATTACATTTTTTCCTACTTTTTTTAAAAATTTGGAATTTTTTCCCTTTACACTACCAAAATTTGAAAACACAATTATAAAATCCCAAATTAAACATAAAAAACCTTTAGAAAATATGTCATGGCGCGTAATTTTAAATTTCAATATTTTACATTTTTAAAATTTAAATACAAATTATTTTAAATTTTCAAATCCTTATCGGGTTT
>JAQJVL010007885.1:0-21948 GCA_035578905.1 Stictocephala bisonia
GAAAAATATCCAGCATAATTTTTTCTTAAAGAATATAACATGGTGGACACTATAAAAGTAGTTTGAAAATTATTGCTTACTTATTTTAAGTTTGACAGCAAATTAAAGCTCAGAGTTTTGTCATTTCAGACCAGTGGTGCGTGGCCGTTCCGCCAGTACCAAAGTTATTTTATTCGGACTATAGACGACATCCCATGCTTCGCTACTGGGTGGGTCTTTACACTCGCCTCGCCCTTACTTCCCTGGTTCTCCAAACCAAGTTAACAACGTTATGGAGTCTATAAATCCCTATTATTCGGTGTTATGAACTGACCATAAATATGTCATAACCTAAAACAAAATTAGCTGAGCTATTGTGTCATGTTTATGTTTTGTATCAGTGGTTTCAAATAAATTATTATTTGAATGCCAATGTTACTCTAAAAAAGGAAATTTTGAGGGGCTTTTTCAAGAAATCCTTTCTTAGTGGGTATATAATAAAAAAAAACTAACTTCTTTTCAAATTCATCCAAATCTGTTGAGTGGTTCCGGAAATTTCATGATGAGTGAGTAAATATTTTTTTCAAAATAACTTTGAAAACCTCAGTTATTTCATCAATTCTCAATAAATGATAACAATTAAAAACAAATAAGTAAATTTATTTATTTTGTTGCAAATCATTTTGAATATTACTTTTACATTAAATTTTATGATTGCTAATAAATTGAGTGTGGATTTGTTGAGTTAATTCACTACCATAACCATAACTTAAGTTACTCTAACATAACCAAACCAAACCTAACATAACATAACTAAATCCTAACCTAACCAAACCTAACATAACATATAAACAAACCCAACATAACCTAACCAAAGTAGTGGTAGTGAATGAACGGAGGTACTTGATTGTTATTTCCATAATACCTGAAACTATTTGACCAATCAGGTTCTGCTGTATCCAATTGGATGTGCTCCTGTCATCTACTATGTCACTCTGATTGTCCGTTTGATGTCATACTACACGCTCCGGGACAGTCAAAGGATCTACCAATCCTGAAATAATCATTTACTTTGAAGTTACATTATATGACTTACATTATGAGTTAACTCATTTAACTTACAATTTAAATAGTCTTTTTATACATTACTTTACCACTATACGTATGCTAAAATTTGGATCTGATTACAACATTATTTACCTATTAAATGTAAATTTTATTCTACAAGAAATAAAATATATTTATAAATAGTGGACTTGTTAACATTACGAGGAGATATTCCTGGACGTAGTCCAGAAAATCGCAAAATGATAAGTTAACTCAAAATCTTCCAAAAATAGATACTATCAGTTTAGGTGGTGGAATTATCAAAATGGATCCTGGCTATGTATGGATTAGGCCAATAGTTGTCCCACAGATCTCTCCCTCTAACCCAAATAATTATTTTTTCCTAATCAGTAAAGTTAATCTGACATCTTATTCCACCATTAGATATTAATCAAAACGTTCACTGACCAATCCAAACACTCCGAGTAATCTAAAAATCAAGACTAAATTTAAAAATACATCCATTAAAACTATTATACTGTACCGGGTCGTTTTGACCGGTACATTTTTCGCTTTTTTCGTCGTTTGTCTGCCAGGCTGCCTGAGATCGCTCACGCTCTGCGTTCCGCGTACTTTGGTAGCCGTTGGCCCGGTTCCGTTAAGTTCCGTGTTCCAGAAGCTTCGGTCCGCTTGGCCAGCCTTCTAGATGGTTCGAGCTGTTCAGTGGGTCTGCGGAGGTTAGTCTTGTGCTGTCTGCCGATCAACTAACTATGCGTGGCTGAGAGACACTGTAACTCCAGGGTCCTCGAGTGGGACGTTCAGCCCTCGGCCTGCCGTCCGGGGATTGCCGACCTTCTGCACTGCTAGCCTGGCCTGAGGACCATGTTGGAGTCTGGAGTCGCCAGCTACCCGCTCTACATCTGTGGTGGTAGAAGTCTTCTGTCCTCAGGTCAGTGCGTTCTATGTAGTTTCCCGGCGGCTGAGCTGAGGGGTTTTGGTGATATTAAAAGAAAAAAAAAAAAAAAAAAAGAAATAAAAAGAAAAAATCATGAAATATAAAAGAAGAAAAAAAATGTTTATGGAACTGAATGTGGCCTAGGCCTAACTTTGGACAGAGTGATAACCGTGTATGAAACAGCCATGGGGACATTGCCAGAGCTATATATATTTAAAATTTAAAAAAAAAAGGAAAAGTTTATATTTATTGTTATTTATTTCGTTAGTTTATTTGTTATGTTTAATCTTTACGTAGTTTATTTTTGTTATAGTTTTTAAATTTTATATTGGTTAGGTCCCCATTGTTAAACCATGTTGTTATTTATTTATATGTTTAGGCCTAGTTGTTATTTATTTTTTCGTTGTTAATTGTATTATTGATGTCAGGGGATAATAGAACGGTACCGGGTTAGATTTTCTTTTAAATTATTTAATTTTTAAACAGTCACCAAAAGGGGATTATTGTTCTTTGCTTAACTTCCATTCGGAGCTGCCCAGGGATGCCGGCTTACTCCCTGGCCTCGGTGGAATCAAGGAATATGTGGGCTAAATTGCCGGTTTAATTGTTGTTTTCCAGACGTTTTCTAAATTTTCACTTTTATTTGGGGTTATCTAAATTTGTTTCTAAGTTTGTCACCTTTTAAATTTTTGTTAATAAATTTTCCTTACGTTTTGGGAGTCTCAGGCCAAACTGCAGATAGGCCATACAAAAATTGATTGTTAAATTTTGGTATTTGTGGAGTTTGTTGTTTCTGTAGTTTATGTGTTGTATCTTGTTATTTTAGTGTTTATGGTTATTGATTTAAGTGCTAATTTATATTGGGGCCTTCTGCCCGTTAATATTGTGGCCTTCTGCCGTTTTGGTTTAATTATTATTTGCCTTGATAATAAAATTAGTTTTGCTCAGCTGCCGAGTGTTATTTTGACCCTCCAACTGCCACCCGTGATCCCATCGCTCGACTGGTTTGGGCCATTCCCCCGGTTGGCACGCTTTCCAGCTTTGGTGGGGGGATGGGTCTCAATTGGTAGCAGAGCGTGGTTGCCTTAAAAAAAAAAAAAAAAAAAAAAAAAAAAAAAAAAAAAAAAAAAAAAAAAAAAAAAAACCTAGGCAATCCGCTTGGTTACTTTGTTGAATGGGTTTCATGGGTGGATTGGAGTGGTCGGCAGTGGCTCGGTAGGCTGAGGGTTTAGTTCGTCTTGGACCCTGGAGTTGTCGTTTTTTTTGTGTACTGTTGAGAATTTTGTTTTCTGAGATGGCCTATCTGCAGAATGTTGCGCTCCTAGTCAAGGAGGAATTAATTTTTGAGTTGAGGTCGCGGGGTGTGACTCCAGAGGGTGACGTTTTGAATCTCCGGAGGTTGCTGCGGGAGCAGTTGTCCGCGGGTACGGCGGTGGATTGGTCTGACCTACTGGAGGTTGGTGATGAGTTGGGGATTTGTAAACGGAAGGTGGAAGATTGGGAAGGGGTGTTAGAGGATTCGCAGTTGGAGCCTCCAGTAGGTCGTGACCGGGCCTGCCGCCTTGCACGTTTGGGGCATCTGCTTGCCCGTTTAAGGCTGGTCAACCGGGCACCGGGGTTGGAACCATCGGATAGGGCGTGGATCTTGGAGAGTGTGTCTAGGCTGGATGAGATTTTTCAGGCACTCTCCGGGTCCACGACTCCTACGGGTCTGGGTCAGCGGCCTATTTTCGCGCTTTCGCCTAATGTGTCGAGGCCGCAGGCTGAGACACCGGCTCTCACTGTGCCTGAGGTTCCTTCTGAGCCTGCAGGCGTTTCTGTTGAGGTTGCTTGTGGTTCGGCTCCAGCTGCCCTTCCTTCTGCTTCGGCTCCTTTGGGTTCACCTGCTCTTCTGCAGCTGAGCTACCACAAGCTGCCTAACCCTCTCACGCCCATGATCCAGAATCTCCCTGTGATCGATGGGATGGATCCTGAGGAGCTTCTTAAGTTTCTGGTGGCCTTTCTCAGACTTAGTGAGATGCCCGGCATGCAGGCTGGGGACTTGCTTCGTCTGGTGTTCCCTTATTGCAGAGGGCCTGTTGGGGAGTTGCTGAGTTCTGTCTTGGCCAGTGATGCCTCGGTGGACTCGTTCCATCGAGAGTTACTTTCGTCATTTCTTCCCCTTCGACTCAGGGAGAGGATGGTCATGGACAGATTTTATCGGTCGCAGGGTAGGGGCGGGTCTCTGGCAGCCTATGTCTCTTCAGTCAGGGAAGCTCGTCAAGCGTTGCGCCTCACCCTTTCTGAAGCTGACACCGTTCGTGTCATCCTGGATGGCATTTCTCCCGAAGAACGGTGCAGATTGGTTTTTGCTGGTATTCCTTCGACTTTTCGGGAGCTGCATCAGCTGTGCATTGTTTCGCGCAGCGTGCAGTTCTCAGACCAGCAAGGGAGGGATTCTGAGAGTCATCGTGCTCTCCCCACCCGTCGACCAGCTATGTCTGTAGGTGTGAGTCAGCCAGTGGAGGGTCGTGGTTCTCGGCCTCCGGTTGTGTGCTTTGCTTGTGGCCAACCTGGTCACATTCGACGTGACTGTCCACGTGCTCGAGGTCGTGGGGCGGGAAACGCTCAGCGCGGGGGGTTGCCTCCACAGTAGCTCCCCGCGTTGTTGCGACTGACCGTGGCCATTTGCCTCTGACACGTGCCCATAGCAGGAGTGTCGGGGATTTTTCGGGC
Organism: Stictocephala bisonia; assembly: GCA_035578905.1. NCBI lineage: Eukaryota > Metazoa > Arthropoda > Insecta > Hemiptera > Membracidae > Stictocephala > Stictocephala bisonia. The sequence continues at coordinate 4,697 of JAQJVL010007885.1, forward strand.
CTTGCTGGCATGGCTTCCCTGGGACTTAGTGCGGTCACCTCGGTGTGTCCTGGCGTTTTTGTTTCTTTTGGTGGTACGGTGTGTCGAGCCCTTCTTGATTCTGGTTCGGCATGCAGTATCATCAGCCTTTCTCTTTTTGAGTCCCTTGACGCCTTAGGACTTGTCAGGCACACCGAGCCTTCTTCTATTACGTGCTGGACGGCATCCCAAAATCCTCTACCTATAATTCTAAAGGCGTTTTTCCATTTTAAAATTGAAGGATTTTCCTGGAGGTGGGGTTTTCTTGTTGCCAAGGACCTGGCGGTTTCTTTTATCCTAGGGGCAGACTTTATTTCTAAGAGTGGTATGGTGCTTGACCTCCAGAAGCGCCAGATATTTTTCAAGTTTAATCGGCGAGTTTTGGTGCCTCTAGTAGGTGATTCTGACTGCCCTCCTGCAGTCAGAGAGGTGGGTTGTGAGCCCGAACAACCCAAGGTGGATCCGGTTGGTCATCTCCCCCCTGAGCAGGCGGAGGCCATTAGGAGGCTGTGTTTGCGGTTTCCTGATGTGCTTACGCCCGAGCTTGGGGTCACTTCTCTTCTGGAGTATGAGATCCACCTCACCGATTCTCAGCCAGTTAGAAGTCATCCGTACAAACTTGCTCCCCCAAAGATGGAGGTTATGAGGGCTATGATTGAAGATCTTCTGAGCAAGGGTGTGATTGAACCGTCTCGTTCTGCTTATGCCAGTCCAGCTTTTCTTGTGCCCAAGCCTAATGGTAAGTCTAGGCTTGTGATGGATTATCGGAGGCTCAACGCTAAGGTCGCTATTGACTCGGTACCTCTGCCTGATTTGCATTCTGCGTTTGATTGGTTCGGTAAGGCTAAGTTTTTCAGTGTTTTCGATTTGAACCAGGCCTACCATCAGATTCCATTGAAGAAGGAATCACGGCCTATGACTAGCTTCTGTGTTCCCTGGAATCTTTACCAGTTCACTAGGGTTCCTATGGGTCTTGCTGTGGGTGCCCAGACTCTTACTCGTCTGCTTGATTCCATCTTCCATGATGTGAAGTTCAAGTTTGTTTTCAATTACCTGGACGATCTTCTTGTCTACAGTGAGACTTTCGGGGAACACATGCAACATCTGGAGGAAGTTCTTAGTCGCCTCAAATCAACTGGCCTTACCGTCAATCCAGAGAAAGTCACTTTTGCTCGTCCTGAGATTTCTTTTCTGGGTCATCTTATCTCTTCTCGGGGCGTCTGCATTGATCCTGCGAGGACCCAGGGCATTCGGGATTTTCCTCCTCCCAGAGATGCCAAGGGGATTGCCCGTTTTGTGGGGATGGTGAATTTTTACCGTCGCTTCATCCCTAACGTGGCCGAGCTTGCTGCCCCGTTGAACGAGCTGCGAAAGAAAGGTGTCCCTTTTGTGTGGGGCCAAGCTCAGCAGACTGCCTTTGATGCTCTCAAGGAGGCTATCATGCAACCTCCTGTCCTGCGTATGCCTGATTTCAGCAGAGAATTTGTTCTTCAGACTGATGCCTCCTCCTCCGCCATTGCTGCTGTTCTTTCTCAGGAGTTTGATGGGGTCAGGCAGCCCATCGCTTTTGCTTCGAGGACGTTGTCTCACCAGGAAAGGAAAGCTTCTTCCATCTATGAGTTAGAGTGTCTGGCTGTTGTCTTTGGTACGGACAAGTTTCGGCGTTTCTTGGAACACGCTGAGTTCTTGCTGGAGACAGACAATCAGGCACTGTCTTGGCTTCTTGCCCATCCCAGACAGCTCGGGAAAATTGGTCGCTGGGTGGTCAAAATTTCTGCTTTTAAGTTCCGAGTCCAACATCTTAGGGGTACCCAGAATGTCATCGCGGATGCTCTTTCCCGCATGTACCACGAACCCAGTGATCCACCGACTGAGGCTGTTGCTCAGTGTGGGGCTGTTCTTCTGGATTTTCCTCTGGCTTTTGACGACCTACTGTCCCATCAGCAGAAAGATCCCGAGCTGTCAGTCATCTTAGGTGAGCTTCAAGAGGGAGGTGCCCACCCTCCCTATTTTCTGTCCAAAGGGGTCCTCTGTTGCCGTCCTCGACAGAGGGGTGAACCCCGTGTAGTGCTGCCTGGTCATCTAGTTCCGATGGTCTTTCAGTATTATCACTCTTCTCTGGTGGGCGGTCATCTTGGCATTCATAAGACCATCGCTAAGATTCGTAGGTACTTCATCTGGAAGGGCATGGACCGGGATGTTGCTGGCAGAGTGCGGGCTTGTCACCTGTGCTCTCTCAGCAAGCCTAGTCAGAATGCAAGGTTAGGGTTGTTATCTTCTGAGGTGGCCGAGCGTCCTTTTGAGAAGGTGTTCATCGACTACGTGGGTCCTTTTCCCCGTAGCAAGTCAGGTAACTCCTACCTACTTGTTTGTGTGGATGCTTTCTCGAAGTTCGTTTGGCTTTTCCCACTTCGGAGTGCCACGGCTAAGCTCACCATCCGTGCTCTCCAGTCCCAACTCTTCCAGCACTTTGGTGTGCCTTCCACTCTTGTGTCCGACAACGGTAGCCAGTTTACCTCCCATGAGTTTCGTAGGTTCTGTTTTGGCAATGGTATCAGGCATGTGACTACCTCTCCTTATTACCCACAGCCTTCTCATGCACAGCGGTTCAACCGCAATCTTCGGTCTGCCCTTATTACCTTCCATGCTGAGAAGCAGAACACCTGGGATGAGAGTCTCTCTTGGCTCCAGCTTGCTTTCAATTCTTCCAAGCATGAGAGTCACAATGCCACTCCCTTCGAAATTCTACATGGCTACCCTCCTAACAACCCTTTGTCCAACTTGTGGAGGTTAGAGGATCTTCTACCTACGCCAGGTGCCACTGACGTAGTGTCCACGTGGCGGGCTGCTCGGCGCAACCTGCTACGTGCTAGAGAGAGAGTAAGGAGGAGGTATGATAAGGGTCGTACTCCTAACCCTTTTCAGGTTGGAGATCTGGTTCTTTGTCAGGCTCACCCGGTCAGTTCGGCCGCGGAACGAAGAGCTGCCAAGTTGTGCTATCGGTGGTCTGGTCCCCACCGCATCGACAGGTTTTTGTCACCGGTGACTGCTCTGCTGGTTGATCCCCAGTCAGGCAGGGTGTTCCGGAAAGCCCATGTGTCCCAGCTTAAGGCTTTCCGGGGAACGGTTGATCCAGGAGTTGGTGTTCCTGGGGGTTTCTTGGGGCAAAGAGATTGATCACCTCTGCGCCCTAGGTGGCTGTTCTGAGAGAGTCTCCTTTCTCTCTTTTCTGGTCGGGCCCGACCGTCAGGGTAGTTCGCTCCCTGTTTGAGGGGTTTCCCCTCTTAGATTCTCTTGGGCGTCCTTGGAGCACCACTCTTTGGAGGTTCTTCTTCTTCTGTTTGGTTCCCTGAGGTACCGAGTTCTCCCCTGCCTGGGTGTGTTGAGGTTTTGCAGAGGGAGGTTGTACCGGGTCGTTTTGACCGGTACATTTTTCGCTTTTTTCGTCGTTTGTCTGCCAGGCTGCCTGAGATCGCTCACGCTCTGCGTTCCGCGTACTTTGGTAGCCGTTGGCCCGGTTCCGTTAAGTTCCGTGTTCCAGAAGCTTCGGTCCGCTTGGCCAGCCTTCTAGATGGTTCGAGCTGTTCAGTGGGTCTGCGGAGGTTAGTCTTGTGCTGTCTGCCGATCAACTAACTATGCGTGGCTGAGAGACACTATAACTCCAGGGTCCTCGAGTGGGACGTTCAGCCCTCGGCCTGCCGTCCGGGGATTGCCGACCTTCTGCACTGCTAGCCTGGCCTGAGGACCATGTTGGAGTCTGGAGTCGCCAGCTACCCGCTCTACATCTGTGGTGGTAGAAGTCTTCTGTCCTCAGGTCAGTGCGTTCTATGTAGTTTCCCGGCGGCTGAGCTGAGGGGTTTTGGTGATATTAAAAGAAAAAAAAAAAAAAGAAATAAAAAGAAAAAATTATGAAATATAAAAGAAGAAAAAAAATGTTTATGGAACTGAATGTGGCCTAGGCCTAACTTTGGACAGAGTGATAACCGTGTATGAAACAGCCATGGGGACATTGCCAGAGCTATATATATTTAAAATTTTAAAAAAAAAAGGAAAAGTTTATATTTATTGTTATTTATTTCGTTAGTTTATTTGTTATGGTTAATCTTTACGTAGTTTATTTTTGTTATAGTTTTTAAATTTTATATTGGTTAGGTCCCCATTGTTAAACCATGTTGTTATTTATTTATATGTTTAGGCCTAGTTGTTATTTATTTTTTCGTTGTTAATTGTATTATTGATGTCAGGGGATAATAGAACGGTACCGGGTTAGATTTTCTTTTAAATTATTTAATTTTTAAACAGTCACCAAAAGGGGATTATTGTTCTTTGCTTAACTTCCATTCGGAGCTGCCCAGGGATGCCGGCTTACTCCCTGGCCTCGGTGGAATCAAGGGATATGTGGGCTAAATTGCCGGTTTAATTGTTGTTTTCCAGACGTTTTCTAAATTTTCACTTTTATTTGGGGTTATCTAAATTTGTTTCTAAGTTTGTCACCTTTTAAATTTTTGTTAATAAATTTTCCTTACGTTTTGGGAGTCTCAGGCCAAACTGCAGATAGGCCATACAAAAATTGATTGTTAAATTTTGGTATTTGTGGAGTTTGTTGTTTCTGTAGTTTATGTGTTGTATCTTGTTATTTTAGTGTTTATGGTTATTGATTTAAGTGCTAATTTATATTGGGGCCTTCTGCCCGTTAATATTGTGGCCTTCTGCCGTTTTGGTTTAATTATTATTTGCCTTGATAATAAAATTAGTTTTGCTCAGCTGCCGAGTGTTATTTTGACCCTCCAACTGCCACCCGTGATCCCATCGCTCGACTGGTTTGGGCCATTCCCCCGGTTGGCACGCTTTCCAGCTTTGGTGGGGGGATGGGTCTTAATACTAAAACTATTTTCAATATAATTATTTCTGAGTTAACCATTTGGTTTTTTTATTTTACTCTCCATAACGTATTGAATCGGAGGTAAATATAATTCGGCCAAATGTCTATACCCATACTCATCTCACACGTGAGTAGATTATTACTTTCAGGTATATAATTTTAAAACAATTAAAACAACTGTGGGAGTCAAACAGTAAGCTTTATTACTGACTAAGCCTATTTTTGATATGGGTCAAAAATTTATAATAATCTAAATAGTACATTGACATATTATTATTGAAATAAGTAAATTATTTGTAAATTAAAAGTATTATTAAAATACATAAAATAAATCTACAGGATACCGAAACTAAAAGGGGGAATAATTGGATCCGCTTGTCATCCATCTACCTCCTGAACCCTGGTTAACAAACAAAAAAAAAAAAAAAGAAACAACCCGATTAGTAATCAGTATTAAACAAATTTTCTCTGAAATGGAAAACAATTTAATAAGCCTTTTTTTATAACTGAAATATTTAGACAGGGACAAATATAATAGGTGCACCTACCTCGCAAACATCTTCGTGGAGTCCTAGTGGCGAACAGCGACGAGGCACCCTCCTGCCGCTCCCCCACTACCACTTTCGCTAACATTATGTACCTCAAACAAAGAACTTTACTGGTGATGGCCGGAAGCTGCATCAGGTATCGTAGTGTCTTTACAAGTCGAATGAGGGAGTGGTTACATAATGTCTAACTGAAACTTCGAACTAAAATACTAAAAATTAACTAAAATCGGTACAAACTCTTTTACTTCTTTTATAGGACTTTTCTAAATATCACTCACACAGCCTATAACAACACGCGAACAAAAATCACTTGATATTTTAGACTATCCTGTCAATACACGCATATAATTTACGGACGGCAAACAAGTCAACATTTTCTCTATCTATGTCATGACACTTCATTATTCTGGTTATAAACTTGTCAATATTCGTAATATTTATGTAAAATATATAAAACCAAACGTTTGTAAGTTTTTCGGATGAAATGATTTTTAAATTTCTTTTCCACGTTAAATGTATTTGTTTAATATTTTGAACATGCTGCTTTGAATTCTCCACATATTACATTATAGTTATAAGATCGATTGAAAAGTAAAATAGCTATCTAATAATTGCACTATTGTTTTCCAAATAACAAAAATTGTTCAAATTGCATGATTTACTAATCACTTATATGCTCAATTATCAACTTTACTGTCTCCTTCCCAAAAAGAATAAAACATATATTCCAACAACAGTATTCACTGAAAATTATTTGGTATTAATTAGAGTATAATGGCTCACCGAAAACAGTTGTTCCAATCTATAATGGTCTCATATCAAATACTACTTTCTGTTTGTTATTTGCTTCTTAAGAACTCACTGTTGACAAGGTAGGTAATATTATAATATACTTTTGCATTCGTGAGAATTATTGCCATGTCTCTTTACACTATGTATAGGGTGTTCAAAAGATGTGAGGTAATATTTTGGGATATGAAATAACAAGTAAAAATAAACATAAAAGTTCCTCTAACACTATGATCTACCTCGCTTCGTTTAGCGGCTGTCTGTCTGTTTGTGTTTTTTTTGTGTTAAAAATCATTTAACTAAAAGACGGTTTTAGCTAAAGTGTTGTAATTTTACGTAATCGAATGTCTCATCAAAACTTAAGTTTTTGCTGAAATAAAAAATAAATATCACTATTATTTTCAAAATGGCGGCCTTCTTAATACTTTAAAGAGAAATTTCATGAAAACCGACCAGAGGAGAAAGAATTCTGAAGTCACACTGTGACTGTAGTAAATTTTATTAGTTCCATTATTCATTATCCGTTTGTAACAAATAAGATATTTAAATATTTGTCTTTTCATGAGCTATTTTAAGTGTGACTTCACAATTCTTTCTCCTCTGGTCGGTTTTCGTGTCATTTCTCTTTAGAGTATTAAGAAGGCCACCATTTTGAAAATTATAGTGATATTTATTTTTTTATTTCAGCAAACAGTTAGCTTTTGATGAGACTCACAACTATGTACAATTACAACGCTGTAGCTAAACCCATATTTGAGTCAATTGATTTTTAACATAAAAACACAAACAGAGAGACAGACGTTAAACGAAGAGCGATAGATCATAGTGTTAGAGGAACTTTTACGTTAATTTTTACTTGCTATACCATATCCCAAAATATTTCCCCACATTTTTTGAACCCCCTGTATATTTATTTCATATTTATTCTTTAATAGACTAACTTTTTAGAGTTTCATATTGACCTCACTGACTGACTATTTAAGAAATAATTTAAATATTAGTAAAATTGTACATTTTATTAAGTTTACAATGGAATGATAAAAATATATTTCCACAAAAAATAAACATTCAAGCAAAACAATAACATTATTGCATATATTTTAAGAACTACGTAATTTGTTAAAAAGGTTTAAGTCAAAATGTCAGCATACAAAACATATTTGTTTGGTAGTGATATTATACAGTATAGTCCGAATAAAATAACTTTGGTACTGGCGGAACGGCCTCGCGCCACTGGTCTGAAATGACAAAATTCTGAGCTTTAATTTGCTGTAAAATGTAAAATGAGTAAGCAATAATTTTCAAACTAATTGTATAGTGTACACCATTTTATATTCTTTAAGGATAAATTATGCTGGAGATTTTTCTAGAGCTAATTTGCTTTTTAAAGTGATATTTGTATTTAAAAACACGTTTTTATGAGTGAAATTACGCGTGAGTCGTCTTTAACCTGTTACTGTTGCGAGAATAATAATAATGAAATAATGTCTTGTGGATGGATGACAGTTTGATTCATTGTGATTATTTTGGTATAAGTCTCATTTAATAAATTCAAACAGGTTAGTGAGAAATTAATTTTTTTGTAAATCTTTGCAAACTCGGTAATGACAAACACTAGACAAAATCTGTTTAAACCTAAATTAATTGTGTTATTTAAGTGACGCTTAAATCTTACTCTCGTATTGAATAGAATTTTCTTGAACTAGGAAGAAAGATTCAGGAGTTTTCAAAACTAGATTGTCAACAAGGCGGCGCTGTTACCACACGCACAATGTACAGTCACTGGCTCAGCTCTGGCCTCTTACATTGCAAACAAATCTTGTCAATTACCAATAGAACATTACCTAAAATTTGAAAGAGCCTAAATATTAGAATTGCAATAAACACTGATAATTATATATACACTGAATCCTATAGCATTATTGTCATATCTAAATAAAAAAATTGTAATATCACTAAAACTAAATAACTGTAATCAAAATAAACTAGTGGTTATACTATAGTAAGCACTGTTAAATCGATAAAGAAATGAACACGAACACACCTTAAAGTCAAAAGTCAACTAACTTACCTTATTTATTACTGTAGAAACATTTCTTATCTGAAAATATCGCCGATCGGAATTCGTTTTACGCTTGGGCTGAATATTCAGTCTACACTTTCCCTTGAGCAGAGTATACCTTACGCGTCCGACACAGCCTCGATGTAAACGAACTATGAGTTTACTTCATACACTCTTCATTCTCATTAACCTGTTAAAATTATCAAATGAGACTTATACCAAACTAATCACAATAAATCAAACTGTCATCCATCCACAAGACATTATTTTATTATTATTATTCTCTCAACAGTGACAGGTTAAAGACGACTCACGCGCAATTTCACTTATAAAAACGTGTTTTTAAATACAAATATCACTTTAAAAAGCAAATTAGCTCTAGGAAAATCTCCAGCATAATTTTTCCTTAAAGAATATAAAATGGTGTACACTATACAATTAGTTTGAAAATTATTGCTTACTTATTTTACATTTTACAGCAAGTTAAAGCTCAGAGTTTTGTCATTTCAGACCAGTGGCGTGAGGCCGTTCCGCCAGTACCAAAGTTATTTTATTCGAACTATAAGTGATGTCAAATGAACGTGTCAGTAACTCGAGTAACGTGTTCACAGTCAGCGACCTGACAGCTGTGCCGAACACGGAACGTTATCCATGTGTAACTGTTATCAAGATTAAATTGTTCAGTCTCAGAGACCTGACAGCTGTGATGTACACGGACTTCATCCATATGTAACTGTTATCAAGTCACAGTCACACATTAAATTTTTCACAGTCAGCAACCAGACAGATGTGACATACACGGAATGTCGTCCATGTGTAACTGTTATCAAGATTAACTTGTTCACAGACAGCAACCTGACCGCTGTGATGTACACGAAACATCATCCATATGTTATGAAGATTAACTTGCTCAGTCAGTGAACAGACAGCTGTGACGTACACGGTACGTTATCCATTTGTAACTGTTATCAAGATTAACTTTTTCAGTAAGTGACCTGTCAGCTGTGACGTACATGGAACGTCATCCTTGTGTAACTGTTATCAAGAGTAACATGTTCAGTCAGCCACCTGACAGCTGTGACGTACACGGAACGTCATCCATGTGTAACTGTTATCAAGAGGAACATGTTCAGTCAGTGAACTGACATCTATCACATACACGGAACGTCACCCACGTGTAACTGTTATCAAGAGTAACATGTTCGGTCAGCCACCTGACAGCAGTGTCGTACACGGAACGTCATCCATGTGTAACCGTTAGCAAGAGTAACATGTTTTACTATTGGCAGCAATGTGGTACTCTCAACATAATAAGGATTTTTTTTCAATTTATCATTCTTGACAGGGTCAGTCTGTCCTGTGGAGTGATAAAGTGAGATTATGCGTTAGTTTCCTTATTTTTAGACTAAAGCAGTATTTCATTATGGATAAGTTATAAACCGGACAAAATAATAATGGTAATTTTATCTATTTTAAGAATATACAGAAGAACATGCAATAGTTGTAAAAACAATAAAATAATATTCATATATAGATTAGATAGAAAAATATAAATTAGGTATTTGATCTGATACATTAAACTCATATAAAACAATATTCTGAAAATAATACTAACGCGCAGGGGAAAATATATATCCCGGCCCACATGCAGGATTTAATGGTATGTGTTGACTATTAACGAAATCATAACCATTGGATAGGAATATAAATGAGAGAAGTCTTCAAAGTTTCTTTAAAAAAACCTCACAATAAATTCCAGTCTTTTGAAGCTAACTTATATCTAAATGTTATTGGGTAAGTATTTTTATCATTTCATCTAATCACCGTTTGTTTGTTGTTGGAAAGGGGGTTTTCTTTAGCTGGACGTAATTTTAAGCTCTAAATTTACGTCACTAACATACACACACACACACACGCGCGCGCGCACCCGCTGGTGGTAATGACCCACCCGCCCATCCATACACGTACATTGGCACTTACACACCCGCCCGTCTATACACGTACATTGGCACTGAACCACCCGCCCACCCATACATCTACATTGGCACTGTCTACCTCAAAATTGTAGACGTGATTCTGGAGGGAAGTTGACGTTATAAAATGTTATTTACAATATCCAAATCAACTAATTACAATTGAGATATTTTAGCTACATAAGTACTATAGTTATTATTTTGTTAAGAATTACTTATTTAATAATATTCTAATAACTGATTACGATTCAGTGAACATAAGTAAATACGTTCAATTAATAGTCAAGAATGTTAACTATTAATTTTAAGCCTGCTCTGTATTTATATTGCCTGTGCTGCTTCCTATTCAACATTCTGTAAAAACATTAAATTGATCGATATTCATATATTTCTGTAAGCTAAAAAAAAATAAATATATTTCTCATTTAAATCAAGGCTAAACTATTTGACTGTAAAATTATTTACTCTTTCAAATTGATTGGAACAATAATACAACTCGAAAATTGGCATTGTTAGACTGTTTGTTTCAATAACATAACTGATCTTACTTCATGCTCCATTTCAACTTCTGTCAACTGCGTCTGCGAGAAAAGTTCATACCATCTGCTGCTTTTATTGCCCGGAGATTAAAAATTTGCTTGCTCTTTCGGACGATTTGGACAGCATTCTGTTGTTAGTGGACGATCATTTTTGTGTGTGAATAACAGTAAGCTGTACGTTATGGTTCATTTTGATCTGAGTTAACTTTGATATGAAATCGAAAAAAACAACAAATTAGGTTAAGGGTAAATTAATGTTAATAAATCCTTAAGAAGAGTGTTTTGCATCATAGTTTAGGAAAATTGAACACTGAGATAGTTTTAATAAAAGCTTCACCAACCGATCTCATCGATCTGCTTAGTGACGTATGTCAAAAATCTGGACATATGCGTTTTTAATTAACATGGTGGTAAGGATTCGTCATACGCACTGCACTTAGAAGCGGTGCGCAGAACTTGTGCTACATAACACTTCTCAGTCACTTAAAACTGGGAATTACCAATGAATACGCATCTATAAGAAGCAAAAAGAGATAGGGAAATATTCAGACTTCCTGTGGTAGACAAAGCGAGCTTAGAGCGACTTCCAATACGAAGCGCTGGTTGCCCACCGTTTCCTGTCTCTCTCATTCTAATGGCAATTTATTATCTTCTCTCTCACTCCAGGATGGCGCGTGACAAGCTCGACCTAGCGGCGGCCGAGACAAGATGGAAGATTAGAAAAAGTAGTCTGGCTTTTTAAAACTAGCTTTTCGATTCTTATAGATGAATATTCATTGGCATTACTTATAAATGAGTATTCATTGGCATTACTTATAGATGAGTATTCATTGGTATTACTTACAGATGAGTATTCATTGGTATTACTTATAGATGAGTATTCATTGTTATTAATTACAGATAAGTATTCATTGGCATTACTTATAGATGAATATTCATTGGTATTACTTATAGATGAGTATTCATTGGTATTACTTATAGATGAGTATTCGTTGGTATTACTTATATATGAGTATTCATTGGTATTACTTACAGATGAGTATTCATTGGTATTACTTACAGATGAATATTCATTGGTATTACTTACAGATGAGTATTCATTAGCATTACTTATAGATGAGTATTCATTGGTATTACTTACAGATGAGTATCCATTGGTATTACTTATAGATGAGTATTCATTGGTATTACTTATAGATGAGTATTCATTGGTATTACTTATATATGAGTATTCATTGGTATTACTTATAGATGAGTATTCATTAATATTACTTACAGATGAGTATTCATTGGTATTACTTACAGATGAGTATTCATTGGTATTACTTATAGATGAGTATTCATTGGTATTACTTACAGATAAGTATTCATTGGCATTACTTATAGATGAGTATTCATTGGTATTACTTATAGATGAGTATTCATTGGCATTATTTATAAAAGAGTATTCATTGGCATTACTTATAGATAAGTATTCATTGGCATTATTTATAGATGAGTATTCATTGGTATTACTTACAGATGAGTATTCACTGGCATTTCTTATAGATGAGAATTCATTGGTATTACTTATAGATGAGTATTCATTGGCATTACTTATAAACGAGTGTTCGTTGGCATTACTTATAGATGCGTATTCATTGGCATTACTTATAGATGAGTATTCATTGGTATTACTTACAGATGAGTATTTATTGGTATTATTTACAGATGAGTATTCATTGGTATTACTTACAGATGAGTATTCATTGGCATTACTTATAGATGAGTATTCATTGGTATTACTTATAGATGAGTATTCATTGGTATTACTTATAGATGAGTATTCATTGGTATTACTTATAGATGAGTATTCATTGGTATTACTTACAGATGAGTATTCATTGGTATTACTTATAGATGAGTATTCATTGGTATTACTTATAGATGAGTATTCATTGGTATTACTTATAGATGAGTATTCATTGTTATTAATTACAGATAAGTATTCATTGGCATTACTTATAGATGAGTATTCATTGGTATTACTTATAGATGAGTATTCATTGGTATTACTTATAGATGAGTATTCGTTGGTATTACTTATATATGAGTATTCATTGGTATTACTTACAGATGAGTATTCATTGGTATTACTTACAGATGAATATTCATTGGTATTACTTACAGATGAGTATTCATTAGCATTACTTATAGATGAGTATTCATTGGTATTACTTACAGATGAGTATCCATTGGTATTACTTATAGATGAGTATTCATTGGTATTACTTATAGATGAGTATTCATTGGTATTACTTATAGATGAGTATTCATTGGTATTACTTATAGATGAGTATTCATTGATATTACTTATAGATGAGTATTCATTAATATTACTTACAGATGAGTATTCATTGGTATTACTTACAGATGAGTATTCATTGGTATTACTTATAGATGAGTATTCATTGGTATTACTTACAGATAAGTATTCATTGGCATTACTTATAGATGAGTATTCATTGGTATTACTTATAGATGAGTATTCATTGGCATTATTTATAAAAGAGTATTCATTGGCATTACTTATAGATGAGTATTCATTGGCATTATTTATAGATGAGTATTCATTGGTATTACTTACAGATGAGTATTCACTGGCATTTCTTATAGATGAGAATTCATTGGTATTACTTATAGATGAGTATTCATTGGCATTACTTATAAACGAGTGTTCGTTGGCATTACTTATAGATGCGTATTCATTGGCATTACTTATAGATGAGTATTCATTGGTATTACTTACAGATGAGTATTTATTGGTATTATTTACAGATGAGTATTCATTGGTATTACTTACAGATGAGTATTCATTGGCATTACTTATAGATGAGTATTCATTGGTATTACTTATAGATGAGTATTCATTGGTATTACTTATAGATGAGTATTCATTGGTATTACTTATAGATGAGTATTCATTGGTATTACTTACAGATGAGTATTCATTGGTATTACTTATAGATGAGTATTCATTGGCATTATTTATAGATGAGTATTCATTGGTATTACTTATAGATGAGTATTCATTGGTATTACTTATAGATGAGTATTCATTGGCATTATTTATAAAAGAGTATTCATTGGCATTACTTATAGATGAGTATTCATTGGCATTATTTATAGATGAGTATTCATTGGTATTACTTACAGATGAGTATTCACTGGCATTTCTTATAGATGAGAATTCATTGGTATTACTTATAGATGAGTATTCATTGGCATTACTTATAAACGAGTATTCGTTGGCATTACTTATAAACGAGTATTCATTGGCATTACATATAGATGAGTATTCATTGGTATTACTTACAGATGAGTATTCATTGGTATTACTTACAGATGAGTATTCATTGGCATTACTTACAGATGAGTATTCATTGGCATTACTTATAAACGAGTATTCATTGGCATTACTTATAGATGAGTATTCATTGGCATTACTTATAGATGAGTATTCATTGGTATTACTTAAATATGAGTATTCATTGGTATTACTTATAGATGAGTATTATTATGTATTACTTATAGATGAGTATTCATCGGTATTACTTATAGATGAGTATTCATTGGCATTAATTATAGATGAATATCATTGGTATTACTTATAGATGAGTATTCATTGGCCATTACTTATGGCTGATACGGATGACGATTAAGTTTTTAATCGATACTCCTTTCCGTCTGCACTGTAATTCATATATGACATGTCTTTCAGACATTGTTGTGTACAAAAAAAATTGTAAAGAGTCTCAGAGGAATAGTCAAGAATGAAGTTGGAATCGGAATTAAGAAGGGAATCTACTGACAAATCTATTGTTAATAATTGTAGAACTGTATCATAGATAACATAAATTTACACATTTTGCATTATAAATTAAAGTGGGTAATAGAAAGGAACATTGAACTATTATTTTTTGTCTCAGAATGAAAAGTCTAATTTAACGTGTTTTTCTTTTAACTTTACTACCATTTCACAATGTGTCTGCAGGCACGAGCAAGCCATTGCCCTCCGCAGTTGAAAGCTTTAACCACTAAGCTACCATACCAACATTTTAAGCTCTATTATACCAACATTTTAAGCTCTATTATATTGTAATTTTTTCTAATGTATTAGTTTTTAAAATTATTTATACTTACATTTATTATTACCAAATTTACCGTCAACAAATATTGTAAGCTTTTAATATTTAAAAATATAAAATATTGTATGAAGTATTATTTTTTTAGCTGCGAATATTTTAAATATTAACACTGATTTTATTACGGAAACAAATTTTAAATTTTAATTAAAAAAATCACTTAGCTTATAGGTTACTAGTTTCTGATTTATTAACTCATATTGGAACCTAAGGATAAAGGATCTTGTTGATTTCCAACATCATTGTCTTTTTTTAATGATATTTTTGCACAAGATCTTTTAATTTATCCAGGTAAATTAACAAATATGATTTTGGTCTACAACGATACATTGTTAAATTATTCACACCGGAGAACATTTTTCAGTTGTAATATTGAGGGTGATATCACTGATAAATATTTTATGTGTATATTGTTTTGTTAAAACACAATTAATTACAATTAAAAAAAAACTATAGGAACTAGTTATCTAACGATATTATCCCACCATAAAAACAGATCTTTGGTTTACTTTATAGGAATTGGTTTGTCAAAAAATTCACGAGTGTATCAATATATGATTTGTTATTAGTTAGGAGATCATCGTTTATTGCTATAAAAAAATCAAGTGATTTTAAAATTGCAAATTTGACTGTTGGATTAATTTTTCGTACAGAAGTTAATTTTTAGGAAATAATGATCAAAAATGAAACTATTAACTTTAAGTTACTGAGTGAGATTAAGCAATTAGCCAAAAATAAAATGTTTGATATAACATTAAAAAAAGAAATTTCCTTTGAAACATCACCTAAAATAAATTTAACATTTTCATCGTCAATGATTAGTGGATGGTTGAGAAATTAATATGGCCTTTGTAGAGGTGAAGTGAGTGTTTATTAAAATATGAAATACCTAAGTATGATGTAACATTATTTATACCTCCACCAATAAAGTTCTTTAGTAATAAAAGTTTTATAAAAATGCAGAAAAAGCACGCTAAAGTAATTTATTTGTGGTACAAACAATTACGAGTAATCAGATAACATTTCTTAAGCATCAATTCTTCCATAAAATCAGTATCAAAAGTGATCATTCAATTGGTAAGAGATACTAAACTTATTAAATAGTTACAAAGAATTGGCTTAAACTTTCTCCCATATCAAACTTTCAAAATTACCAGTTTTATTCCCAAATATATTTTTTATAAAGGCTCAAAAACTAGTCAAGTTGGAGACATGAACAAATATTTTAAATTAAAATTCATATCTGTCCTGAAAATTTAATCAAAATCGTTAGAGCCGTTTTTGAGAAATTTCCATTTTTGTAAGTTTTACGATAAAAATAACTAACATTTCAAAAAATTTAAAAAGTGGTCTGGAGTTATTGGCTAAATACACATACATACCAAATTTCATAACAACTGATCCCTCCGTTTGGTCTCCAGTGACTGCACATACGCAGACAGACACACATACGGACATACATCAACATTGTTTTTCACAAAAACCCGCTTTTTCGGGTTCAGAGGACCCTAAAATTAATTTTTAGACCAACTTGTAAAAAGTTTTTTTCCCTGATGATCACAATACTTTCTCTATGCTAACACATATAGAAGAAAGTAAAAACATGAATGAATTAATAATATAAATGAATCAATCAAATCAACTCTAAAAGTTGACATTATTCTCAAAATGTTTTCAGAGGACCTTTTTACTTCCTAAACGTAAAGCTGGAAATTACCATTTTATTAATGACTCATAAATATTAACTTTAAAACACAGTTCGGTAATTCGCACTGGGATTTTCAGCCTAGAGATTAAGACGGCAAAATTACTTGGGAAAATTGAAATGTTAAGTGACTCGGGAGATATTGCGTTTGGAAAAGCTATTTGGGCGTATCTAAGTTGATATTGTATCTCCAAACTGTTTATTCAACAACTGGGAGTAGACTGGATAGATCACTTGTGAATTCAATGTGAAGTTTAATTATACGCATACACAAAAAAAGTTGTGAATAAGCTTTTTTCTACTTAGTTATATTATAAAACACATACGATTTCTTTAAAAAATGATATTTTGTACGTATCGATACTTAAATTTATATAATAATCTTTATACATTTCATAAAATAATAGTTTCGCACGTTAATAATGGAAAATTCCTATAAATAATTAATACACAAGTTTTTAGGTAAATATCTTTAAATAATTGTCTGTTGGAACAATAGAGGAACGATTACGTAAGTGTTTTTCAAGCGCAGCGGAAAACGTTCCTGGGTTT
>JAQJVL010007886.1:0-21952 GCA_035578905.1 Stictocephala bisonia
TCAGTTCCCCAGTGTAGAGTTAGTGTCAACATTTATTGTTAGTAAAAACTTACTGTTGAAAAATTGTAAATAATAACTAAAAACTGAAAGTAACTAGTTTACATAAAATAACTAATTCATTTTCAATTTGGGTTAGTTGTGTGACCTAAAACTGAAAAATAGATAAACTATTGGACAAATTGATGAAAAATGTAATAGTTTGTGTATTAAATGTTACTTATACATTCTTTGCTTTAAAATGTCTATTTTAGTATGTTAGCCAGTAACCTAAACAATAAATTCACAGTTTTGTAATAAAAATATACATTTTTCAAAAGTTGTGATTGTTTTACTTTTGGTCACTCAATACCCAGTGTGGTCAGTGTAACACACTTTTAAGTGTAGTATTCCAGGGTTAAGAGGCTTGAGGAGAAAGGATATTACTCTATAAATAAATATCTAAAACAAGTTTACATTACTTTATATTTGTCATATACTGCAGAAAACATAATTGTTTTATAATTGCTAACATAAATATAGCATAATTGTAATATAGATGCTATAAAATGTATTGTTGACAAATCACCCATCTTATTGATGGAATTGATGCTAATGAACGGATAAGTAATAAATAAAACAACATTTTATAATATAATAACCTAAACATTGTGGGAATCAAATGCAACTCCAGCATCAGTCCCAAGACTTCCTCAGAAAGCGTGGACTAACTGTTTTCTTTCCAGTTCCCAGTGGTCGTCCTTGATGGTTTTGGAGCTCCAATCAGCCGAGCCGGCCTTGCCCTTCACCTGGCCGAATGACTGACACTCTAATGGTACATCAGAGTGTGAATTACATCCAGACAGGCTGTAATGGCTTACAACCCAAGTCAGTCGTTTCGGGAGAAAAGTATCCTGTTGTTTGAATGTTATTCGTTGGCTTTGGATTGCTCATGTTTGGTAAATTTTTTGGAGATTTCCAGCACTTCGTGTTTAAGAAACAAACATAACGTTTCGACTGGTATAAAACTCCTTTCGTCTTCAGGTATTACTTACTACCTTAGCCTGTTTTTATAATTAGTTTTTTAACAACTGAAACCTTTAAAACTACACTACGGTTGACTACTGTATGTAGAAAATTACGTATTTTTATAAACTATCACACATAACTCAATTAACTATCAAAATTATACAACACAATGTGAAATACAGAAAACATGAAATTGTTTAACAATACATAAAACAAACATTCAATTTTCAAAAAATAAAAAAAAAAACAATTTGTAAATGTTGGGGTAGTAAGTAACACCTGAATACGATTGGAGTTATATTTATCGAAACGTTGTGATTGTTTCTTATGCTTGAAGCGTCGAAAATCTTCAACAATTTTTACCAAAAGTATCCTCTTATTTATTTGGGATATTTATAATTCTAATTCTACAAAGCAATACTCCAGTTTGATTAGAAACTGCGCATCATTTCACAGCCTCTATATTATCCAGGAAGATAGCAAAGGTTTTGAGGTATTTTCATCTAATAAGCAATAATTGAGTATAACTAATAAACAATGGGGGAGATAACTGAGTATCAGGCTTGTCAATTAGCTGAAAATCAGACCAGCACTACGTGGTTCGGATTCCACGTAAAGCTGTAGGTCCCTTAGTTGCCCTGACTGTTGGGCTATTAATAAATTGCCCATTATGAGGAACAGTTGAACTCAGTTAGTACTCAGACTAAACTCATCCACAGTCATTCTACACTCATATAATCATTCATATTCGCCTTAAAATACCAACAACGTTGTGTCGGCGTCTCATATGTAAGAATGTATGAATGTAAGAATATCAGTGAATGAAAACTCGTTTGAATCTAATAACTCTGCATTTACAGAATCTTCATTATCTCCTGCTGGTCCAATTTCTCGATTTAATTAAAAAACATGGATGGTTTCTAATTTTAAAACAAACTGCTCAAAATTCTAATGGAATTTTGCTAAAGGATATTTTGATAAAGTACTGCCTGAATCTTTTTTAAAAAAATCGTGATACCATAGTTACAATTAAAAAAAAAAAACACTCGTTGAGAGATGATGATAACTTATTACGATGTTTCGATGATAAAGGTACAAAAAAATACAAATAATTCTTTCTTTTTATTTTGGAAAGTATTATACTTTTAATTTTAAATTCATAACTGATAAAAAATATATATTTTTCTAACCAATTATAACGGAATTCAAACTCCTAATTTGTCCAGTAAATATTTTAAGGCAGAAATGGTTTCTACAAACTAGCGTTTGTTTTGTACGCGTAGGAACGCCGTGAGGACTAAATCTAATAACGACTCGAATTTATATAAATTCAACTGTTTTTAATTTGCTAATTAGAAAACTCACAGCTAGTATTTCATTAATAAACCATGTGAATTCCCTTGTTAAAAGTATTCTTTTTGTTAGATTACAGTGAGTTATTAACCACAGAAAGGCAGTGTCCAGCTGTAACAACATGACGAGAAATGGCTGGCCGCCGTAGGCTGTTGTGCGCATGCGTAGTACACGAGTGACGTCATTACCATTCTGTGACGTAAGCCTTGGGCAACCCGGTGCGTGTGGATCGCCCACGGACTTGCCTCTTACACAAGTTATAGTAAATTATTTATTTATCTGTCTCCGCTGAATTACACAGGTCCACAATGCTCTTTTCACACACACGAGAAAATATAGACTTTTTTATTGGGGCAAATGTTTTTATTCCAAGCTCTATGAATGATTTTATTAATGTTTAAACCTCATAAAATATTTCTAGTTTGTTATTTCCTTGTAAATAATTAACATTGGTTGATTTTTATTTTACGCAACGTCAAATTTTAATAAAACTTTTTCATTATAAATTTAAATGCGGATTATTTTATTGAATCCAAGGTCTTAATACATAATTGTGAGAAATGTTTTTAAAGTAACATACTACAGTCCGATATTTTCCTAATGCACGGCTCACATGTTCATAAATCAATGAAGTTTTCCTGGTTGCCAAATAAAATGTCTCGTTTCTTCCAAAATACCTTCTCCGATACTTGATTAATAGACGTAATTAATCAGTTTTTATCTCACCATTACAGTTGTAGTTAATATGAATGGTTACATGAGTGTGGGATGAGTATGGATTGCCTGTTATTCTGGTTACTAATGGTTATAACTGAGTTCAACTTATGCTCAGAAAGGGCCATTTATTAACAGCCCAATAGCTTGGGCAACTAAGGGACCTGCAGCTTTACTTAGAATCAGAACCACGTAGTGTTGGTTTGATTTTCAGCTAACTGACAAGCCTGACACTCAGTTCTCTTCACAACATCTGAACCTTCACTACCATCCAACATGGACACCTTAGACTTCTCTAGTAGTGTCCACGCCGGTAACAACGATTTAGTGGACGCCATGTCGGTAACTGTGTTCCAGCACTGCGCCCCTAATACATAATTTTGAAATTCTTTCTAATTAAATGGTTCATATAATGTGGTAGTTGATTCTCGGACCACAGGGATTCACAAAGGAATCACTTATGTGAAGGGTGATTTACATCCTGTGGTCCGAGGATGGTAAACGTATTTCACTTAAATAGACCACCATCGTGATCGTACATTCCTTCTTTACTTATATTGAATCATATTTGTGTTGTTTTTGTTCACTTGTTTATAATTTCCACCATAGCGTAATCTGATAGTAAATGAGCTTTTTTATTATTTTCTCCCATATGCGTTAGCATAGAGAAAGAATTGTGATCGTTAAAAAAAATGTTTACAAGTTGGTCTAAAACTCGATTTTAGGGTCCCCTGAACCAAAAAAAGTGGTTTTTTCGAATAAAAAACATATTTGTGTGTGTGTATGTCTGAGTGTATGTGCACTTCACTGGATACAACACGGATGGATCCATTTTTAAGAACATTTGTATTTAGGTGTATTTAGCCAATATATCCAGACAATTTTTTACATTTTTTTAAATTTTAGTTTTTTTTAATTGTTATGGCCAAAAACATACAAAAATTTAATTTTCTCAAAAACTTTATGAAACGATTTTTTATGTTGGTTTAAAAATCCATGTTAGAGTCTCTGAACCCCAAAAAGTGTTTTTCCGAAAAAATGTTAGTGGCTGTCCGTATGTGTGTATGTGCAGTTCGCTGGAAACTAAACGGATGGATCAATTTTTATTAAATTAGGTGCATTTAACCAATATATTCAGACTATTTTTTCACTTCTTTGAAATTTTAATTTTGTGGCCAAAAAACAAACAAAAATTAAATTTTTTCAAAAACGGCTCAAACTATTTTGATTAAATTTTCAGAAAATATGTGAATTACAATTTAAAATATTTTAGTAAAAACCACATGTCTCTAACTTGACTAGTTTTTTAGTTACGGCAAAAAACATATTTGGGAATCAATCTGGTAATTTTCAAAGTTTTGATTTTTTTAGTGTTTAATATAGGGGAAAGTTTCCACCAATTATTTGGAACCGTTTATCTGATACATATGATAATAATGAATAATTTTTAACTAATCTGTCTAATGAAAGAACGTGTTTCTCACAAAAGATTATATTTTGTTTGCTTCCAGCCTTTCTCCAGAACCTTCCATTTCAATTGTTTATATCCAGTGAATATACACTTATAGATGTGTATTCATTGTTAACGCTCAGCTTCTACCAATGAACACAGTTCATATTTGAGAAAAAAGCTAAATGATACAAACCCTTGTCGTCTCAACGCTAGGGAATTTATACGGGGTGGAAACAAAATATGGAAACGTTTTCAAAACAACGTTATTTTTTTGCATAGATAAATTGATAGTTTTTTTTTTTAATACTTGTGTTCCATATAGTATAATTTTGGATCAGAATAATTTATTTTAAACCGTTAAATAGGGGATAAATAATATTAGAACTTAGGCTTAAGCGGCCGGTGTCATAACTAACTAGAATCTACATTTTCCGGTGAGAGACTGGTGTCAGTGGCATCTCGGAGAAACCACTGAGGATGCCTCATCACAGTATGGGCGAAACGTCTGATTATCTTGTAAATATTGTAGATAGTACCTTGAAGCGGTTGTCACCAGAAAATGTAGATTCTTGTTGAGAAATAATATTGTTCAAATTAGTTACTTTGAAATTAAAACAACCGCTACTCTGGAAAGGATAAGCCTTTTGAAGTCTAGTTTGTGGCAATTAATTTCTCTTGAATATACCTTTTATTTGATACCAAACTCGACCTAGACTTGCGTTGGAGATTTTCGTTCCTCCTCGTGGGCCGTCCCCCTGAAAAGATGATGGCGTGTAAAAGTATGTTTTTTGTAACCATGATGATGTACAAGATTTCACTTTTTTGTTGTGAAAGCGTTTCCAATGTTTTCCGCGCTATATAGACCTAGTGTTTTCATTTCAATTATTTTTAATTTAACTAGAACATGTTAAGTACGTGTACCACAAGCATTAAAATAAAATATTAAAATAAGTGAAGTGATGAGCACTTTGTACTACAACATGTCGAACATAATGCTCTAGGAAAATGCGTAAAAACAACTTTTAGGTTTAACATTACAACTTCATTGAACCTAATATACAATTGAACCTTTCATTTCATCCCTTTATTTAAGAGTCTGCAGACTGTCGGGGGCTGACGGCCATAAAAACGAGGTTATTTTCGAACCGGACATACGATCACGCGAATCCAAACTAAACAGTTATTTTTAAACGTAAACAAATTGCATCTGATCAAGTCTGAAATTGCGCGTTGGGATTGCTTTACGAATTCCTAACTTGTTGTATAGAAAAAGTTACAAAATATTTAGTTTGAAGTTTTAATTTTCACCTATTTTTCAAAACGGCGTATGTATTCAAATCTAAAAAGCAAACCCCAACGTTTGATCAGTAAATAACGAAAAAAATACAGATTCGGATATAAAATTGTTGTTATGGGATTAAAAACAACATTGCCGACAGCATTTGCAAACTCTTAAGAGGGCTCTAAAGGGAAAGAAAATATAGAAGTCATGCGACACTGGCGATAGAAGTTGGAACTACGTCCAGTTTAATCCGCCGGACGAAGTGCAATATAGTCCCAAGAATCATTTCCTGTATAGTAGGTTTTCGTAGTATATTCAACCGGAAACCCCAATTACCCCTTCCTCCCGTCTGCCGTCTCCTCAGGTGGCTACACGCCCGACCTGTCTGAATGTATGTTGAGCCGAAAGGCCAATTCTTTTCAACAATTGTCAATTTTCCAGTCAGTACCGGTTTTGCTGCTGTATTTTATTTCTTAACATTTTTTTATGTCATTTTGTTTTTATAAAAAATAGTAATATTTTACTATAGTTTTTATTTACAAAAAAAACAAAGTAATATTTGTTTAGAAAAGTAGACTTTTTACAGCGAAATCAATTTATTCACTGATCAAATAGGGGGGGGGGGGTCTACTAAAATATTGAATTTCTACTTGAAACGTTTTCCAAAATCATAATTCTTGTTCAAATCTTGTTATTCTCAAAACGGTTAAAATTTAACATAGTTAGGCATAGGCTTACCATATTTATATTCTATAATTGAAGAGTTTGATTTATAAACATAAAGATACGCTTTACTAAAAACTAAGTAAATTACGTTACAAAGAATGGTTTTTGTAAATATTTCTTAAATCTCTTGGATTGTGATCTAAATATTGGTTTTTATGTGGTTAAATATTTAATAAAAGGCATTAATTGGCAAATAAATTTCTATTTCGTATCTTTTTATGTTCAGTTAAAGATTAAAACAACATACGCTTAAAGCAATAAAGGATACGCTTTACTGAAAACTAATAAATCACGTTAAAAAGTAATGGTAAAAAATATCAACTGTCTATTTATTTTACGTTTTATAGTTTTGTACGGTTTATTAATTATTTGTAATAAAATAAAAAATGATTTCACATAAACTATCACAGTTTTATGGCAGTTACAACATAACACACTAATTTCCAAACATTAAAAAATAATTGAAATGTGGCCACTTTTTTTATTTGCTTCTGAAGTATGCTGAATGAATTACTACAATACGGAAAATGACACTACGGGGACAATTTGGTTTCAAAAAGCGAACATTTTGTTACAACAAAGATTTTCGCGGACAGAGACGAAAACCGAAGCGAACGGTATGAATGATATCAATTATAACTAAAATAATATATTATAATCTTGCTCAATTTTCCCATTGCCATGAGAAAAACAATTATTTTACTTCGACAACAGTTCTTACACAATTACTTTTCAAAGATTTTAGTTTTACTGATAAATATTTCACAGTATTTTAGAAGTGATAAATTTAATATGATTCAATTAGGCAATCACAAATTACTAAATATGACGATTTTTTTTAAACACGACTGTTAAAAATAACCAACAATTTAAAACAGAAAACTGCTGTGAGCATATATCAATTTCGAACATATAACTTTAGACGTTCAAAGCAGATTGGGCTCACCTGCCTGACAGTAGTTTGGCCTCATAAACATGTATGTTCGGGGTAGTTTAGACTTACTTAGTCTACCAGTTTGACCTCAGCAATTCACACAGTACTTTGGTCTCAGTTTTTTATATGAGTAAAGTAGTTTGTAGTACCGCGCAAAGCAGTTTTTACGCTTCACTGAAAATAAGGAGGGCTACTAAATTATTGAACTTCTAATCAAAGCTTACTGTAAAATCACGGGTTTTGACAAAATTTGACTCCTAAAACGTTTGAAATTTAAAATTGATTTATATACCACACTTATTATACCCAACAATTGAAGAGTTTGATATAAAAGTGGGGCTAGGTACGCTTAAAGAACTGAGGACAACTATAAATAATGTATTTTACTAAATAGCTGTAACAAGTGTTTAGCACCCTAACAATTTGCTTTACGTGGTTTATTATTCAGTAAAATGCCAAACATTTAAAAATAACAATGTATTTTGTACAGTCAATTGAAGAATAAAACAAAATAATGCTAAATGAACCATACAAAAATATTTTGATGTTAAAGTAGAATAATATATCCAACTGTCAATTAAACTGTAGTTTGATTAATATTTATTGTACGGTTTTTACAATTATTTTTAACTAAATAACATATCATTTAACATATTATGTATTGTACAAAGGTAGTGTAAGTACTGTAGCACATACAATAATAAGTTTTCTTACTAAGACAATTCCAACATATAAGTACAAAAGCATGACAATTGAAGTAAAACTATATAACAACAAATTCTTAAGGCAACTAATTACCTCAAAACTACAGTAATTAAAAAAAGTAATTGCATTGTTAATACTACACAGAACATAGTTTACTGAAGTACAACTTATAATAATACAACAAACATATTGAAAATAAAGTAACCCCTAAATATTTTCTTAAACACCATATAAATAACAGTGATAGGGGATATAGTAACTCAGCAGCCATCTAATTAGTTCCTATGTGTAGGTTTGTTATAGTTAATTTTGTAATAGTTAATTAATTCCTAATATTGGAATAGTTAATTACAAAAATAATACAAAAATGCATAACAAATAAAAATAAATAACAACCGTGTACAACAATTTTACAAGCCAACTAATTTACTAAAACTAGACGAGCTGGTTGAAAACATGTAATTAATTGAATAGATAGTATGATACATGAACGTAGTACATCTTGTAAAAATGTGGCAAACATATTAAAAACATTTTTTATAAATGTTCACAAATTACCAATAAAACATTTTATTACTTTGACATTTTTATAGCCAAGTCCATCACGATGACTACCCAAGTTGATCAGTGTGACTGCCACAAGTTGATCATGAGCTCCCAAATTAGGTCAGTGTATACTCAAGTAATTGAACATGCATTAAATTAATACAAAACCAAACCGATCAGAACATCTTATTTCAGCAATATAATAATAGTTGAACAATTTTACTTCAATACACAAGTAACGTAAAAAATGCAAATTTCATACAGTATAATAGGGTCTACTTATACTGTATTGATAAAAAATAAGTGTAATATGTAGGCTACGAATGTTAAGGTGATCGATTTCGGTAAACTTAAGCTTACCTTAATCGATCACCGTAATATTTGTTCAGTTTATATTAATATTGTATTAAATTCATCTACCAACACATACTATGCTAACTAAGAAAACTTTTTTAAATTATTATTTTATTAATTCTCTTAGCATTGCACAATGTTTAAATATCACTTATGTCAAGTTTTACCGTCCTAAGTCTTCTCATTGGCTGTTCAACGGAATACATCGGGAGTGGTGCGAGGTTCCCAAACACTACCTCGCCCCATGACACTACCTCAAGTTCACAAAAGGATTGCCGCTCCGCCCCGCCCCGTCCCCCGGCTGTCATATTTTTCTGTCCTTGTTACCGTTTAGGTAAAATATTTGCTTCAAAGTTACCTTCTTATAAAATTACAAATAAATGACCTAGCATTTTTTCTACCACAACATTAATGAACTATAATAAATTAATAGTTACGACTTAACATTACTGTATTTATATTTTTTAAATAAAACAAAGGCCAATAGTGACAGTGACTTATTATAGAATTACTTATTGCTTTGGTCAAGCCGGAATTATTGAATTAATATTTTAACTGTACGCATTCGTTAATGTAGTGTAAATGATTTATTTTATAAAAATGTTGTATATAGATGATTATTACAGTATTTTTCATGATATAATAAATATTGTGCATTGTCATTACGAATAAAAATGTTATGCTTTACTTTGTAGTTAGATTATATCAGGAACCACATGTGAACGCACATTTTAATTTAAACGAAATAAGCCATTCAAAAGTAATTAGACTAACTCTAAGTAATCAGTCTGTAAAATAATACTGATATCAGTCGTCGTAGGCCTACATTGCATCCATCGATGTTAAATTAAATGAAGGAAGGTTTTTATGAATGAAGTAGTAAAATCCATCCGCGACTAAGAAGTTCGAGGTTTCGCCACTTGGATCTCACGAATCACCGCATAGTTTGGCAATAAATTAACATGCAGGCATTTGCGCGGTCCAACATTGCGGCTACAGATTTAAAGATATCGATCTGAAACCAAAACTAAATTGAAACCAGATACATTTCTGACTAAAATCGCTTTTTAAAATTTCGATAACAGCTATAGTTTTATTTTGGCACTAGTTTGAATATTGGGTAACTTCAATAACCTATAAAATCGAAATGAAGGAGAATTCGAAAATTCTAAAAAGCGATTTGAGTCAAAAATGTCTTTATCTTTAAATAGATGTTTCATTTATAATTTTACGACAGTAAATAAGGGCAGTATCTTGGACCGCGCAAAGCAGTTTTTACGCTTCTCAGCGCGGGGGTTTAGAGCCCTCTTAAGGCCGACATGTTTGATGGAGAATAAATCCAAGACGGCCGATCATTCTAACTCTTTAAAGATGTCAATCTAAGTTGTGCAGTAGACAATGGCAGTGTAATAAAAAGTTGTAAGATATTTTAGAGCTGTCAAGGTGGTGTTTATATTTAGTAAACATGTCTGTTGAGGACCAGACGGGGCTCGCCTCTCGTATTCCACCCCACGTCGTCGACTTCCGCTCATGTTTATGTAGGCACCGTGCCGGCCCGGCATTGTGTCACAGCCAGCTGATTGCCGTGTCCAATGTGTGTGTTACGTCTATATATCCCATTGTCGTGGCAGGAATACGTCTGGGGAGACATTAATGAACCCGAACTGGTATACCTTCAAGCCAGAGTGTCTTCACTTCCCCCAATGAATACACACCTGTAAGAAGCGAAAAGCCAGTGTTAAAAAGTGAGACAGCTTTTTTCAAATTTTAAATATTGGCACGGCCGCCGCTAGGTCGAACTTGTTGCGCGGCAGTCTAGAGTGAGACAGAGAATGGTGAGCACACCGACTGGAGAGAGGGAAGATTATGAATTGCCATGAGAATAGGGGAGAAAGGAAACTGTGGAGAGTGATATTGGGCTGGGGGAGGGGTACACGATAGTTAATCTCCGCCAGCGCCGCTATCGACAGCCGCGCTAAGCTCGTTTCGTCAAAAAGGAGTCTATTTTCCTAACACTTCTTGTCCCAAAAGTCCCACTCCCCCCCCTTGTAACTTTAGAACGGAATGAAACAAACCAATATCCTTTGGAGGATAGTTATGTAATGACTAATGATGATTTTTGCGATATATGAGAACTTAACTCCTCATCTCAAAATGGGGGGTTGGGGGGGGCAAGTCCAACATTTCAATGCAAACTCCCATCAAGTGACACCTCATTTTAAAGGCCTTTATAAATAGAGGTCTCTAAACAATGCCCAAATAGAGGTCTCTATCTCAATCCAGTACAAAACTACAGCCTATGAAAGTTTCAACTAAAAATCAATTAAAAAAATTTACATTATTTTAAAATCGCTAAAAAAAGTTGAAACGGTTGAGGTAAGATTTTAAGGTTAAGTTTAATTGTTTTAGGTTAAGAATAAGTCCGAACAGATCAGTCCGAACAGATCAGTCCGAACAGATAAGTCCGAACAGATCAGTTCGAACAGATCAGTCAACAAAACCATTGTTTCTCTTTAGCATAACTTTTTAATAAACCTTCGACAGGATGTAGTGTTGTACTGAATTAAGATACCTCTAGTTTGTGGCATTGTTCTTCTTTTATAAAGACCTTTAAAATGAGGTATCACTTGATAGAGTTTTGTATTTAAAATTTTGGACTTATCCCTACCCAACCCCCCATTTTGGATTGAGGAGTTAAGTTCTCATATAGCGCAACAATTATCATTAGTCATTACATAACTATCCCTCAATGGATAATGGTTTTTTCATTCCGTTCAAAAGTTACAGGGAATACATTGTATATGTGTTTTATTTGCATCCAAACATAGAACTGGATACTCAATCAGCACACTATTGGACGCGACGTCTTCCTTCCTCTATGTACTCGAAACGTTTGTCTAATCATAGGCTTACTATTGGTGAGATTTAGAGATCTCACTCAGGAGACAGGCCCAACACGTCTCTCCGCTCTCACATAACCTATCAGCACTGTATCATTTGGGGGGGGAGTGAGTGGTCAGTCATGTTGGATCTAATCTCCATAACAGCAATATTCAATGGTTAATCAATTTTATACCGATAAAACTCTGTTTGATATCACATCTTTTACGCATTGTAGTAATAATATTGATTGCTTAGCGTATTTTATATTTTTTGATTAATGTTGTACATGGATAAGTTAACTTAAAATTGATATAATTTCAAAATTGAAATGAAAACACCACAAATTGGAAAACCCAATTAAAGAGTCTACAGAAGCTGTCAGCTGTATTGATTAGGCCTACAGTACAAGTAAACGTCACACAACACAAATGTGTTACAATATAAGCACAAAATGCACAAATATATTACAATACGAGTACAAAATGCACAAATATTATGGTGATCGATTTCGGTGAACCACGCTCACCTTCCTCAGACCAGAGTGATGTGAATCTACGTACTGTATATACACCAACACGTATTATGCTAATTAAAAAACTATCCATATTGATTTTAATCCCATGAGGACAATGTTATTTTCGAACCGCTCATACGATCACGCTTATCCAAATAGATTTTTTTTTAATGGATTTCTCCCCAAAAAAATTGCATTTGATCAAGAATGAAATGTTGCGTTGGAATTGCTTAGCGAATTCCTAATTAGTTTTATAGAAACAAAATTTAGTAATAAGTTTTTATTTTCACCTGTTTTTTCAAAACTACGCATATGTATTAAAAATATAAAAATCAAACCCAATGCGCAATATGATAACGTTTAAACGACACCTCATACAAAACTTTTGGTCAATAAATATCGAAAAAATATGTATACTCAAATAACGTTGTTCTTATGTGATTAAAACCAACATGGCCGACAGCCTCTTAACTGCCAATTATAGTAACTTATCGGCCGATTTAAAAAAAGAAGAAAAACATTTATACCACTGTACGTGTGTTTGATTTTGTCATTTATGTGTTTTTTCCTGTGAAGAAGCAGGGAATTTGACATTAAAGCACTTGTTGTAACATTAAAAATGCTTCACTTGCAGATTTCCCAGGTTTGTAAAGACATTTAATGTTTACACGTTGTTCTTTCTGGACACTCAACTTTTTTCTGACGCAGAGACAAAAGGTTATATGCTTATAATTGACGGACGCTACAGGTGGAATGAATGCGGGAGAAAGACGAAACTCAATCAGCAGATGGAGAGAGAGTGACGTGACCAGCCGTACGATATTCAGCCTTATTGCATTCGTTCTGTGGCTACGGCAATACTGCTGAATTTTTCAAAGCAATAATTTTTCAAAATCTAAATCGTTAAAGTCACCTAATGAGTAAACGCTTTAAGACTATCCGTAGTCTTTGTTTTTGCTTGATAAGTGAAAATTTAACATTGGTCTTATGAGAATAATTTCGCACTGGCCAGAAAACAGGCTAGGCTGGTAGTCTTCATAATATCTGATTACTTAAGCCACAGAAACAGAAGTCGCTTTGTTATGGTTGTAACGAACGGCTCAGTGACAGTTAGAAATAGATCTCAACTAATGTACATCTTTACACATAGTATTTAGTATTATTACTACCTTTTCCTTCAGGATTTGGGAGTTTAAAGGGAGGGACTGACAAGGTACTTGATCTGCTACCACATGGCAAACTGGAGAAATAACTACTCGACTCACAATTAGCATACTATTGGATGCGACCTCTGTTTATTTATTTTCTGTTCTACAGTCCACCCCTAGATATATCAGGGTAACTATCTGTTGATATATTAATTGGTAACTAAAAACACTCTTAAAATGTATTAGTCATTTTTAATTTAACTTTATAGTAGGGGGTTGATCGTAATATTTTGAATTTGTTTACTAAAGAATTCAATACTTCCTATATTGTTGTTAGCAAAGGGGTGGTTTCTATTATTTGTTGTTGTTTTAACATTGATATGTCTAAAACACTTGATAATAAAGGAGCATATAAAATTGTATAATTGCATTGTAAATTACACAGTTTATGATGCTACGTAATGGTCAGAGGCCGTTATTTATACGCCCGTGAGATGGACGTGCCCAGATTGCAAGTGTAACCACGCATTTCACGTGTGATGACACCCACTTATGTACATCGCGGTCAGCTCAAGGTCTTAATACATTTTCCAGGAAACACCGCCAGAACTCAGTGGCGCCGCCACATCGTGGTCGATCATTGCGGTTGCGTCATGCTGAGAGATGTTCCAGCGCAAGGCAGGGTTCCGCGAACAGGAGTTCCCTGAAGGCGACCTCAGCAACTGGCCCGGGGCTGCGCTGACGTCGAGGTGGGGGAGGGGGGGCTCCCAGGGCTGAGCCCAGACAGGCTACATAATGTCTATGTAAACCAGTTTAGCACTTTTTTCTTGAAGGCTACCTAATCTAAAAGTTAGCCCGTGTACGGCTCTACAACTCCGGGTTTTTTACTGTACGCTTTAACTGTTTTTGTTTTTGTAGTATTTTGTTAGACCTATAAGCCTCGCGCGCACTGGGTCGGGACGGCACGGACGGACGGTCGGTACGGGATTTAAAAAAAATGTTTAACATTGATTTGCATATGGGTGCGCGCACTGGGTCGTCACGGTCGGTACCGCACCTTCCGCACCTTCCGCCGTCAGCCAAAAGTCCGAAGGAAAGATTTCTAGGACATCCCGACGTCCCGTACCGATGACTCATCCGCCGTAATTGCAATACATACATATGTAACCAATAAGTTTAGTGATAATGACGTGTAATTTTATTACGCAATATTAAAAAATAAATTGTTGGTTACCAGATTTTTTTAGTTCACATTATTTAATTGCCTTAATAACTGACTTACCTTAAACAGACTGCTAGTCTCTCCTTAGGGCCTATTGGTTCTCTGATATTGGTCCGTTTTCTCTGTAAATCCGCACTCACAACATGTAGCAATTCTTCAAACTTTTGATGTGTCATCCGGAAGTATTGAAAGAACTTGCAGTCATCTTCCATTAAGTCTGGAAATAGAGCGTGAAACTCTCCAAGTTCTAATCTCTTGCGATTTATGTTGTGAACCCAAAATCTGCGTTTTGTTACACTTCTTGACTTCTCTTCTTCTTCTGCCACCACCATTAGACTAACAACAATCTCTTCTTCACTTAACATAGCGTTCTCTTCACTACACATGCATCACAAAAGCTATGAGGAGACTGTGGTGGTAACTACCAAAACTGCCGAACGTCCGTACCGTACCGACCGATCCAGTGCGCGCAGCCCCACTAAAAAAGTGCGGAACGTCCGTACCGTCCGTCCGTGCCGTCCCGACCCAGTGCGCGCGAGGCTATATACAGTCACCTCGAATGACATGTCGGCGTAACCATCTGTCGTTCATTACATAACCAAACTAACTAATTCAGTTTTAGAGAAAATATTATAAACGATGGAATACGTTTGAAGTAAATAATACTGATGTCATATTATTTTTGAAATTAAATCACCCAAAAAGTTTGCGAAAATCCTATTTAAATAGTGTTTAAAAATCAGTGTAAAAATAGCTATTTTATACGCTCACTGTCTGCTACTATAGGCCTAAGAAAAAAATATTTTGGGAAGACATTTTTTTGCTGGCATTATTATTGTAATTTATTTCTTAAGCAGCAAACATGAGCATTATACTCTTATAAATAAGCGTGGGAGGTGGAGCTGTGTTTCCCACACGGAGCACGTCTTTGGACCAAACTTTGGAAATTATCATTTTATTTTGCACTTTTTTAACAACTTTTGGAACATTGCTAAATATTACAAATATTCATTTAAAGCAAAAAGCAAGAAACGTAACAGAACATTATGATAAATGTTTTTATAAGTATTGATACATTAGAAACGTCTCTACAGTTACGCTAGGACTGATGACTCCAGAGGACGGTCATCAATGGGAGGAGACCACTCCAGCGAGATTCCTCCCAGCGTCCAGCTGGAGTATTTTTGTTCACCTCTTCTTATTTAAGGCTTATTCTTCTCCGATCTGGTTTTGGAACCGATCCCTTATCGAGAGGCCCAACTTGCCTTAACCGGTCACAATGATCCTTCGGCCATGAGATGTCTTCCAGGATGTTAATGACAACTAATGGTTAATGCTAATATTTGTTGGCCTTCGAACACACCACGTGTTGTTTAGTTTTCTACATCTATAAAACACGTTGTAACATGTTACGTAAGTTGTTAATCGCCTTTGTCAGATTATTTATAAATTATTGAGAGCAGACATTATGAAAAAAATGATGAGTATCTAGGATATTGAGTATTTATCAAACGTGAATATTAAGCCATTTTCAGAGACTTTGATGTTCTCGCTGACCATGTGACCAAGGACATCTATAAGCTCAATACCAGTGAACTCACACCGTTCTGTAAATAGTTCTTCACACACATCACACACATTCCAGAGCTCCTACTCAGTGCCCAATTCATTCTTCCTCAGTCCAACATGTTTTAGTGAGGTGGCAGACGCTATTAGGTCCCTCAAAAATAGTAAATCTTCAGGTTCGGATGACGTATCGTCCAATCTATTGAAGCAATGTTTGGAATTTCTATCTTTTCCCCTAGCTCACATTATATTAACACGTCTTTTGAACAAGGAACCTTTCCCGACTCATTAAAACTAGCAATTGTTAAACCACTTCTTAAGAAGGGTGACCCCCTTCACTGTGGTAGCTACCGACCAATATCCCTTCTGTCTACCTTTTCGAAGGTCATTGAAAAAGTGGTGTTAAGTAGATTAATTGCCTTCTTAGAATCTGGTAAAATCCTCCTTCCGAACCAATTTGGTTTCCGTAAAAATATGGGCACCCTTAATGCGATGTATTTTTTAGTGGAAAAAATTGTTAGAGCTCTTGACAACAGAGATCAAGCAGTTGGTATCTTCGTAGATCTGAGTAAAGCGTTCGATGTTGTGAATCACAGAATTCTAATTGATAAAATGTATTGCATGGGCGTCAGGGGAAGAGCTTTGGATTGGTTCGAATCGTATCTTATGGGCCGTAGACAGGTGGTAGAAATATCTCACTTAGATAGTTCAAGATGCTTAAGTAAACAATATTCTGAAGAGCTGTCAGTAGCAGCAGGGGTCCCTCAGGGCTCAGTTTTAGGACCCGTCTTATTCCTTCTTTTTATGAATGACGTTAACAACAGTGTCAATAAGGGGGATCTTTGTCTTTTCGCCGACGATACGTCACTCATTGTTACAGGTAACAATAGAGATGAATTAGAAGTTACTTCATTCATTGAGGCAAACTCACTGCTACAGTGGCTAACTCAGAATGATCTTCTAATAAATTCAGATAAGACTAGCTTAATAAATTTTCACATTAGAAATAACTCTGTCACACACACCTCTCTCCAACTTGGCGAATCGTCTGTTTCGCCTACGGATGTAGTCAAGTTCCTAGGTTTACATATCAATTCCCGATTAAACTATGTAGATCACATACACAGTATCAGCTGTAAACTAAGTTCATGCCTTTACGCTATAAGGAAGCTGTCATTTTTTTGCAATAAGGAGATTCTGCTGACTGCCTACTACGGTTGTTTTTTACCATACCTCGTTTATGCTCTTCCAATTTGGGGTTCGGAGTGCTTAAGCACAAAATATTTGTTCTGCCTTCAAAAAAAGGTTATACGTACTATTTTTGGCCTTCGACAACTGGAATCTTGTGTGACTACATTCCGTAGTAATAACATTCTAACATTCCCTTCTTTATTTATTTTTGAATCTTTAATATTTTACATGAAGAATAGAGATTCTTTTCCAGCTTCAAGATCGGTAGCCTATAATTTCCGTCACCAAAATAATCTTCTAATACCTAAACATAAAACAACATTTTTTCAAAGAAGCGCCCATTACACCTGCATAAAGCTATTCAATGCCCTACCAAACCATCTCAAGAAAGTAAATTCAGTCAGTGAATTCAAGAGGGGTCTGAAAGAATTCTTGATAGGAAAAACCTACTACAGTGTTCAAGCCTATTTAAATGATAGCTTATGTGCATAATTTTGTTTTAAGCAGTTTTAAGCAACTTTGATTTAATTAGTTGTATTTCTTTGTAAATTTAAGTATTGTTTGATGTGACCCATGCCAATGCTTGTAAAGTTTAAAGGCAATAAAGAAATTTTGATTTGATTTTGATTTGATTTACGTAGGCCTACTCATTCCCAATACTGAGATCTAGCTCAACCTTAACATTAAAACGTTTTAGTTTAAAAAATTATTTATATGAATTGGTTTCCAATACCAAGACCAATACTACGTGGTTCGGACATGGTTAAGAGCCTTAGCCGAGTGGGTACAGATATTGTCAGACCAATTAAATTATACAAGCAATCCCCGATGTTTTGTAGCCCAGCAATCCTTACGTGAGTAAGTTAAGGAAGACATACCATAACTTTCTTTTTCCGGCTCAAGTATTACAGCTGCATTCCCATCAGATAAGCGTGGAGCTGAGTCAATGAAATTACCCTACCCCAAGTTCCTCGACAGGACGCATAATTTCGCTTTCACTCGTTCCGTGTCTATGTACAGTATATGAAAAGTGAACATGGAACCGCTCAGCTTTGACATTCTGTAATACGTTTCACATTCTTGAGATCCTTGTTGTGTGCTGCTCTGATGAAAATTCGACTGTCACTAGATTATTTGATAGCTTTGACACTAAGTGATTTGATGACTTGTTACTTAACTTCTTACAATTATTTTCAAGAAGAATGTCCTGGGGATTATCTGCAACAGTTTCCTTCCTGAGTACTCTCTCAGACCGCGATTGAACTCCTCTGTTCCAAAACATAACTACCTTCCAACGTTACATTTCTTATTTACAACATCAAGCTTTTTAATGTCTTGTAGTAGAAATTTCACTAAATAAATTTCAAAAAGGCTAAAAGAATCCTTGCTGTCAAGGCTTTTTACAGTGTTCATAATTTTGTTCTTAGCCAGTACCTAAATGAATTTTATAATTCTTCATGTATAGATGATAAAAACCCTGATTTTAGTTTTTATATAATTATTTTGTAGTTCTTGATGTAATGATGATGAAAATCTGTTTTAGTTTTTATATTTATTTTGACGCTTTCCAATGCATGCTATATTTTTCTCAGGCAATGAGAAAAATTTAAATTTGATTTGTCTAGCTGTTCACTGGTAAGTAATATTTTTGCCGGCCAGCCTATTATTATAAACTAGGGGACACCCCTGCACACTTCGCGTGCCAACCCCGACGTGTATAACGTAAAATCACAATATTAAATTTATGTACAGTAAAGATACTCACACTACTTGCGTTGCTACCTATTTTAGTATAAACACCCAATGGAATTACTTAGCATGTTTCAAACGTGTTCATTTTATTTGTTTTTGTTTAATAGCTGAAGATTAAACTCATAGTATAGTATTAAAAATGCATCAATCACAGGGCAGCTTTGTTCTGTGGCATCAGTTGTATAATGTCAAACATACATGTTTATTTATTTACAAAACAGCTGTTATTAATTTATTAAAATAAAACCCAATGTTATATTTATGGAGCAATATTTTAAGGGTGGTTTCTTAACAATTATTCATTACTAAGATATGGGCGAATATGAGAAGTGAATTAGTCTTATGAATGTAGATGAACGGGTGTAGTCATTGTTACTAAGGTTCACTGTTGCTTAGAAAGAGACATTTATTAATAGCCCAATAGTCAGTGCAACTAAGGGACATACAGCTTTACGTGGAATCTGATCCACGAAGAATTGGTCTGCTTTTTCAGCTAATTGACAAGCGTGATACTCAGTTGCCATCCCTACTCAAAATACAGCCCTGACTACCACCCAACATGGACACCCCAGACATGTATAGTAGTGTACACATGAGTGGTGCCTTTTGAGCGGACGCCATGTCGATATTAAGGAACCTAGCATTGAACCTATTGATACAATCTCCACAACACTTGGTTCACAAGTTTCTGTGTTTCTGCACCTCTGTAATATTAGTGTAGTGCCGTCGGTATCAGGCCGGAATCCGCGACACAGGAGCGCCTCTTACCTGTCTGAGGGGTTGTCATAAATAATTATCGCTAGGGGTGCGACACAGGAGTGCCTCCTCACCCCTTTCAGGAGGTTCTCCTGTGTCGCACCTAAAACTACCTGTCCTCGGCACTCTACCTCCTTCATAGGTCTCGCTCAGCTCGCAATGCCTCCTAAATACCTGTCTAATATCACAACGGCTACTATCATACTGACTTTATTAAGTGCACTGCATATTTCGTAGGAGTAATTGTAACATTGATTCTGTAAGGGGTTATCCTAAAAGACCAATAAAAACTATTATGTTCTGTGATAAGTATTCTTAATTATGTTTCATTTTATTTGAATTAATAAGTGGTTAAACTATTGCAAACTTGTTTTAAAACAAGTTTGTAATCATTCAGATAGAAGACATCCACACTAACTTTTTTGGTCTTCGTATATGAACCGAGTCACGTTTACCACATCAACTTCCGAAGCCTAAGATAATGATGTATTTATAGTCATCTTTTTCGAAAAATTATAAACTTGATAGAATTTAGTTTTATGTAAAAGGAACACGTAGACACTCTTCCTTTGCCCATGACGTGTCCCTTAACCCATGAGTATTAATTATGAAATATTAACCATAGTTTATGCAAATTCGTAAAATCCAAGCAGCGATTTTTTTTAAAATTATATTAATTTTATTAATCGGCAAGTTGTTACACTTACACAGATTTAAAACAATCTAAAATATAACAAAACAATATTAAAATCAAACAAAAAATACTATTTACACTCAATCTGTAGGCTACAATATTCTGAAACAAACAAAATATGGAAATTCAAAAGAAACATGCTATTTCACTTACTTAATATTTAACTTTTTTTCTCTTACAAAATTAGCCTGACCGAATAATACGAATTTTTGGCCAGGCGCTCCACAGTCGTAGTTGTGCCTGGCTGACAGTTTTATATGTTTTTGACAGGCGCTACACTGTCGCTTACCTATCAGGCAGAGTCCGACTCGTTATAATCTCAACATTTATTTTACCTGTTTTGTTTAGGCGGACAACGAGTCCGTTCTAAGCTCTTTGTCCACCCCTCACAGTTTGACGAGGGTAAAGTTCCCCAATTAATTTATTCGGTCTTGTTGTCAGGTAGTCAGTTCGGCATATAAAGGTCGGGAGTCACTTCTTATCACTCTCCAACCACGCTACAGGCCATCTTTCGTTTACCCCTTCGGAGTGACAGTAAATGTTGTCCGAACTGTTGTCTTCTGGTTTAAAATAAACATATTATTTTGAAACGTCATTTCGCAAGAACGCTTGGACTGTTGTCAACAGAGGAAAGTCAGCCGGCTGGACCGGTTCCCGGTTGCCTCACAGCCCACTCGTTCTGTTCATTCAGTTCTGGCTCACCCAAGGCGCAGGAGACAGGTTTCTTGGAAATTTCCCGCTCCTGAGGTCGTGTTTCCCGTCTTACGTGAAGTCTATACATTCTTAAAATGAAATCATGATTGTACAAGATTTCCTAAACATATGTGGTACAACCTCCATAATGCATTACGAAAGTTCATTTTGCCTCTCAAATTTTATATGCATATTTTGATTCCTCACCTTTTCATAGCGATACATTTAATTCAGTTACTGTTTCTATCTAAACTGATCTAAGTTCGTCTAGTATTTTAAAACATTTTTGTTTCAAAATTAAAATAGAGGAATTCAATGTTTACACACAGAAGGAAGAAACAGAGGTCGCAGCCAATAGCGCAGAATGCATGAAAATCGCGCCCTGTGTAAATCGCGCCCCATCAAAAATCTGGGTAAATCGCGCCCTGTCTACCTGAACCTCTGAGTCACGGGCCGCGATA
>JAQJVL010007887.1:0-21922 GCA_035578905.1 Stictocephala bisonia
CAGGGTGAGTCTCTACTGACACTCTGTCAAGTGTGAAACAGTCAGCAGTTGGTGTAAAGAATGTAAATCCTAAATTACCAACCGCCCCCAAGGCAAGTCCAGCTGTGAAGAAACGAATTCCGTTGACTACCGTGGGCCCGGTACAGGGCGTTAATTCCCTTAGACACTTTGTGTCCGTGAGAAATGAAGATAACTCCAAGACTGCGAATAGTCAAACGAATGATACTGGGAAAAACGAAGAAAAGGTGAAAAAAAGGATCACGCCTATTACACTGACAAGCAGTGTCACAAAACCTTCCCCCCCACCTCCTTCAGAAGACGGATGTATTGTTTTAAGTGACTAAATATTTAATTAGTATAATAATTGGTTGTCATTGTAGCCTAGCTTTAAGCTCTTAAATATAATATAGACTGTTTTATATATTATTTTATTAAATTATATGTATATAGCGGAAATGTATTTGAAAAGACAAATTTGAATTAATTAAATATTGCAGAGTATGTTTTCAATAGCTATGGAGCTGTACAATTATACATTCAACGTTGATGAAGCTGATTTAATAAAAACAACCAAACAGAAAAGCCTATAAAAAAGTATTCATATAATAGGAGAGATTCTGCATTAGTAACATGCTAAAAATATTGATACAAGAAATATAAATGCAAACCCCTTGGAAATGGTGATTTCAGTATCCTGTTGTTGTTCCCCATCTTGGAATAGATCTAGGGCTCCAGCTAACCTCCAAAATCAAGACATATTGAACATATTTTAGGTTTCATTATAACAATATAGACAGGTTCCTTCACTGTCTTGGAAATTAACCTTTAAAAATAACGCTTTCTAATGTTAAATTAATCTTGGCTAATGATAAAACTACTCAGAACATCCACATTCACCTTATAGACATGTAATCGTTTATTATGTCCTTAAAATATGAAACTAGTTGTGCAGGTGCCTCATATCTGAATCTAAATAATTACTTTTCCATCTAATTTGATTCCTAGGATAGTGGCTAGCACTCCTGTCTTCAATGCAACGGTCACGGGTTCTAATCCCGGAAGTTCCAACTAAGTTTAGTTTGATAGGTTTGGACCAGTGTACAATAACAACGCTAAACAATCAAAGTTAATTGTTAAAGTTAATTGTCAAAGTTAATAGCATAGGTGTAAAAAATAATAAAATAAAAAAAAACGTGCTTGTTAATAACTATATTTCTTAACTTTATGCAACACTAGTATTCTTGTATTTGTACATTAAAAACTATGAAATTAAAACTAGAAAAATTTTACTTTGCTTTTTGCGAAGTACTAATGCAACAAGTTGTTTAAACGAATCATCTGAGAAAACAGTTTATGCAATCATATTTTCTGGCTAGCTATGCTTGTTGGGGCTATGACTCCAAACCCCCATGTGTGTGTTTAGAAGTTTTATAAAGATGAATCAGTTAAGTACAACATTTAAAAGAATGAGAAAGCTGCTGTACTGTGTGGAGCTGAACTGTCCGTACAGGAGCAGCTGACAGCGACTGTCAGCCTGCGTGAGGAATATTGTAGAAAATTCACACTTATATGAAACCTGAGTGAAATTTTGTCAAATCCATAAGTACACATTCATATACACTTTTCTGAATTGAAGGGTTTCTCACTATCTAAAACTAACAGATTCTTATTAGGAATAACACAGAGTTTGTAAAATTGATTGGTTTTTATAAATTTACACCGCTTCTGTAAAAAAAATTAGATTAGTAAACACCTTCAAATTAATATTTTTTTGTTCAAAATCCCATACTTTATACAGTCATGACTTCACAATACAAATTTGTTCAGTTTGAAATATTAAGATGTAAAAAAGATTTACTCCATGTGTAGCATGGAAAGTTTCAACTTCTAAGCCCTATAGTAAAAAACTACAGTTTGTACGCAAAAGGGTAAAAAACCGATTCTCAACAGTCTTAAGTCATGTTTTTACGTAAATAAATACTCATATAATTAATTACTGCTACCTCTATGTAATAACTTAGTTATATCATTGATTTTATACATAAATAGATTTTTCCATCCAATGTTAAATTTTGAGTATCAAAATATCAGATGTTTTTATGGTCCATTGTAGAGCGTTAGTGTACTCCCATGTAAATATAATGCAGTTTAAACCAGCTGTGATTGCGGGCCAATATCAAAATTACTAGCACAAATGTTCTTATTAAATGGGATATCTATTGTAGGTGTATATAATCAAGGGTCATGTTAAAATCCTTGTTCCTCTTTTTTGAATTATATGCCATATGTATATATTAAAATGAATGTTGTTGGTTAAATGATAAATGGAACAAAGCTATGTTCTGCCTTAGCCCAGCTTTAATCCCTCAGTTTGCTTCACCATGTCATGTTATTCTTATGGAAAATATTCTATTTGTAATCCTAATAATTACGATTCACTCACAAAAATCTTATTCATTATTACATTTTTCAGTCTAATAACACACAGTCACGACACTTCGCAGTGCTGTGGAGCTAGCGTGACTCTAGCGTTCCTACCAGCAAGAGCATATAACTACACCACAGAACTGTTCTATTGCATTGTATCTTGCAAAAAAGTGGAATAATAACAATAGAAAAAGTAATATGACGGACTTAAGATTTAAGTTATTTGATATTTACTAAGCTGTGGATGTAAATAGAGCAGAAATATGCACTATTCTGCTCCCGCCGCTAAGAGCGCTAGCGTAATGCTTGTCGCCAATTTGTAATGGAGTGTCACGACTGTATGTTATTAGACTGTATACATTCTTAGTTTTGGAACATGGCTAGTACAACTATTCACTAACAAAGGTTATGAGAACAGCTATACACCTACTTTTATAAAGATGGGCTGTTGCATCATTACTGTGTCAAGATTGAAGGCAGGCAAAACTCTGCAATAAGTAACATAGTTAAAAATATATAGCTTTGTTTTGTTATTGAATTACAAGTAAATTATCTTAAGATTGCATTGACATTATATAACCTGTTGTCAGTTGTTTTTTTCTCATGACTTCTGTAAGTCATCACACATAGTAAAAGAAACTGAAAGATATTTTTTCTGCTGTATGTGCTTGATGGAATTTTTTAGGTTGTACATTGAAAGTCATGTTTTAATAAAATTCCTCAAATTTAATTTTAACCCTCCTGGTGTTAGTTGTCGGTTACGCAACAGCATTATACTTATTACGGATGTTAGTTGTCGCAAAAACGACTACTACTTAACGGTTCGGTTAAACTACTGGAAATCATCATTTCTCCTCGCATCTCTCAATATCTGTTATTAGACGGTTATTGTTTGTATGTGGAACATAGATTATTATATGATAATCAACAACATTGGAACAGCTGCTGCTAGAAGAGCTGTAAATGGTGTGTACATAGTTCGATTTTCTCATTGTAGTATTTTGTTTACGTAAATATTGTTTATATAAGTTATATTTTATAAATTTGAATAACATTTAGAACAAATTGGCTATTTCAAAATGTTTGTGTTTTAAATAAAAAAAATTATCAAGGTAGCGTGGACTTGAAAATATGTTTTGAAAAAATGATTTTTTTTATCTTCTCTTGACCTCAACAACATTCCCAAATAAATAAATCCACTCATCTTTTGCTTTTACAGTTGTATAATTTTACAAATAAAATGATATATATTGTTTTATAGTTAATATTTTCATATTTTTAGTAAATTTTTAAATTTATCCTTACACAAGTGGCAATAGTGACCTAACATAGAAACACATAGTGAACAGTGGGAGGGTTAATCAAAAGCGCTTTTGCCTGTTAAGGCATCTTCTTCAGTTGTAAATTCAAACAGAAAACACGTGTATAAAACTAAAAACTTAAATCAGATGTAAAATACCAAATACTAGTTAAATCAAATTTAAACTAAGTGGCTAAATTTGAAAAA
Source organism: Stictocephala bisonia (assembly GCA_035578905.1). NCBI lineage: Eukaryota > Metazoa > Arthropoda > Insecta > Hemiptera > Membracidae > Stictocephala > Stictocephala bisonia. Next base: position 3,935 of record JAQJVL010007887.1, read on the forward strand.
TAATCATGTGTTAAAATATGATTTAGAGTTTCCAATTTTTGATGAGATTTCTTCTTTAATTAAAGGTAAAAATATATTACTAAAATTTAGAGACGGTTGGTAAACATATTCATCTTTCAAAACTGTCATACATGTACTTTCAATTTAGTTTCTTTTGGTACATTTGTGTTCATTTATTATTTTTGAAATTGGTCTTGAGGTTTGACCTATATAAGTTTTATTGCAAAACAGTTTAAATTTGATTTAACTAGTATTTGGTATTTTACATGTTATTTATTTTGTTAATTTTATCCACATATGTTTTCTGTTTATATTTACAACTGAAGATGCCTTAACCGATGAAAGCGCTTTGATTAAAATTAAATTTGTGGAGTTTTATTAAAACATGACGTTCAATGTACAAATTGAAAGATTAATAATATAACTTGGCGTCTTAAACTATATGTATTTTATCAAGAATGGTTAGACTATACCAAATGTTGCTTAACAATATTTACAGGTGATATCTGGATTAAGTAATCAAAAACATTTTAGTTTTAGTTCTAAAGAAAAAATTGTAAGTTTGATTGGAGCGGTAGGAAACCAGTAAACTTAAGTTACAACCCACTTAAGACAAATCACTAGAGTTCACTAACTTTTAGTGCTGCTGGCTGCTCCTTCATCAGGTAAAACACAGACTACTGTGTTTGTCTAATGGATTTTTCATTCCATTGTATTAATAAATTCAAATCAAACAGAAGAAAGAATTTATAAACAGATTTTTTTGTTTTTGTTGTACAGTATCAATTTGATAAAATTATATAAAAAAACTGTAGGATAAGGTCAAATTTGGACGTTTTCATGACTTTTTTTGTTTTGTCGTGGCTTTCTTAATTAGCATGTTCCTTTGTGAATCACTGGTCTAAGGAAGGTTCCAGAAAATATCTTTGTAACTTCATTATGTTGATTATACACTCGCTTTAAAAATGTTTATAGGGTGGGTTACAAATCAGTTACTCCCTAACTTGTTTCCACTGTTTATACTTTATGAGTATGATGTTAAATTAATATTAACCTACACTACATTTAGAGGGTTTCAATGTTATTAGGAGTCACTTAAGGTCAGAGATTTAGGAGTCAACTTCAAATTTTTAAATAGGAACATGGTCATGTTATATACCATTTAACACCGCCATTTCAGGCTAAAACGATAGCAAAATCAGAACTTTATAAGGATGTGCTGTTCTTTGGTTGTTAATAATTTTGTTATTAAAAAAAAACAAAAAAAAAAAACAGTATGGTAAAAACATAGTTGTGGTTTTGTTTTAGTCTTGACAAAGCATTTTTAATTAGGAAAATATACAGGGTGAGTCTCTACTGACACCATTAAATTTACCTGTTTGTTGTACTCACAAAAAGGAACAAAAAAGTCCCTATTAACCTGTGTCCGATTCTCAACCGTTTGGCTGTAAGGGCTCATATTGTGTGTTTTTAAAATTACTTGACATTAACTCACTGATTGAGCTACAAAAACCAAAGCAAAACACCTACCAGATTTTTATTAATACCATTGAAAAGATCGTAAAATTTTCTATAAATGTCAATCATTTTGCAAGCAAACGTAAATAAAAACTAGATTTCCTAGAGGAAGTTTATTAAAAAAATATGCAACATGTATTTTTCTCCAATTGTTTAAGACCCCATATCAGCACATAAATGTAGTCTAATTTAATGTAAAGTTAAGTGGAAAACTTCTCTCACTAATAAGCTTGGAATAGATGTATAATTTAATTGGGTTGAATGTCATGAAACTAAAAATAACACCTTAAATATTTTATAAAACATGGTTAAAACTACTTTAATAAGTGTTCAATATGTCCACCATTTTCCCTTATGCAGGTACGGACTCGGTTCCTCAACTCCCTTACACTTGCCTTTAGATTGATTTCATTTCTAAGGCGTCTAACAGCCCTCACGATTCGATGTCTCAATTCTTCGGCTGTTTGTACACTGCACTTCTGTACACTTCTTACTTCAAAGAACCCCAGACGTAGTAATCAATAGGGTTGATGTCAGGGCACCGTGGTGGCCAAGCAACAGCACACGTTGAAGTGTGGTGGTGCTCCATCTGTCTGGAAAATAATGCGCCGACGCAATTCCAACGGCAAGTCTTCGAGAAGGTCTGGTAGGATATTATTTAGAAATCGAAGGTATTGAACTCCAGTTAATGATGTAGAGAGATCAAGGTAGGGACCTATCAGCTTGTCCCCTATCAGTCCAACCCACACGTTTAACTTAAACCTAGTTTGGCTCCGTGATTCACGACAAAGGTGTGGGTTTTCAGTGTCAAAGAAGTGTTCATTGTAGTAGTTAAAAACACCGTCTCGTGTAAATGTAGATTCGTCTGTCCACAAGATTGTTTTAAGAAAATCTGCAATATCGTGCTGTAAAACCCATTGACAAAATTGACGTCTCAGAGGAGGGTCTCTGGGTTTAATTGTCTGGACACGAGTAAAGTGGTTTGGGTGTATTTGATTTTTACGCAAGAGTCTCGACACAAACGACTGACTTACTACACATTCAGTAGCAATTCTTCTTGTACTTGTTCTTGGATCTCTTTTGACTTGGGCAAGTACAGCTTCCTCTAACCCAACATCTTGTATGATGTTACCAACGGAGCGGTCATTGACAGGAAATCTACCAGTTTCACACAGAAAATTATGAACCCTTACAAATGTTCTTACATCAGGAATTCTTCTCTCTGAAAATCAAGGAATGTATTCTCTGTGACATAATAGAACAAATGCTAATACTCTCGCTAATTTTAAGCTAATTATGCTTAAGTATAAAAGTAAAAATAAATATTTCCAAATTGTCCAAAGAAGATGATTTGTGTTTTCACAGACTAATATGAGTAACTATTGTTCAAAATGGGGTAATTATTACAACAGCTGATTTCAGGTACAGAATAATAATAAAAGTGTAACAGCGGATTTCAAATAATAGACCAATCAGCTCATTATGGAAGTTACTTGCAAAACAAAAAACAGGCACAGGTTGAGTTTGGTAGTTAAATGCAACCGAATAAACCATGTTTTATGAAATATTTTAGGTGTTATTTTTGGTTTCATGATATTCAACCCAATTAAATTATACATCTATTCCAAGCTTATTAGTGAGAGAAGTTTTCCACTTAACTTTACATTAAATTAGACTACATTTATGTGCTGATATAGGGTCTTAAACAATTGGAGAAAAATACATGTTGCATATTTTTTTAATAAACTTCCTCTAGGAAATCTAGTTTTTATTTACGTTTGCTTGCAAAATGATTGACATTTATAGAAAATTTTACGATCTTTTCAATGGTATTAATAAAAATCTGGTAGGTGTTTTGCTTTGGTTTTTGTAGCTCAATCAGTGAGTTAATGTCAAGTAATTTTAAAAACACACAATATGAGCCCTTACAGCCAAACGGTTGAGAATCAGACACAGGTTAGCAGGGACTTTTTTGTTCCTTTTTGTGGGTACAACAAACAGGTAAATTTAATGGTGTCAGTAGAGACTCACCCTGTATAAGCATATTTTTATTTATTTAGCACCAACACATAAAAATACAACACATTTAGACTATAATGCATTTTTGAATAATTGTGAGAGTCAGGGAAAATGATCCGAAATGGTCAGGGAAAATTGTGACAAAATTTGTGTGGACTCCTGTATTAGTGTCTTAGCAGAGGGTTTCAAATTTTTAAATGAATAGTTAATTTCAACAACCATCTCTTGACTCCAATGAAAAAAATTTGATCATACACAAATTGTATTAGATAGAACATATTACTCTGATATTATACCTTGTTCAGAGAAAGAGATGGGATTATCACGAGTGTTCAAACATAAATTGTATAGTTGTAAGTGGTTTAACAGGAAAATGAGTTTAACATCACTTAGTGTAATTCAAGTTTGTGTTTTTAAATATTTATACTTCATGCCATAGAAAATTGTATATAATACCTTAGTAGAATACTAAAATTTATTGTTGTCGTTAACTCTATGTCTGCAATATAATGCAACTTCAAATCAATTTTCAAACCTGCAAATCGTGTTCATGCCTTTATCTTGCAGATTTAGGGTTAAGGGAGTATGTAGTTTTAAAATAAATTTAAACTTTAACATAACAAAGTGTTCTTAGCTTATTTTTATTACATTTTTGTAAATACTGATCTTAAATAAACATATTTAATACAGTTTTATTTATTTAAGCAATTTTACAATTTTGCACCCTAAGTGAAATGTAGCCCTGTATCAACAGCAGTTGGCAAAGGCTACATTTCACCATACTCTCTTCTACTTAATGATGAAGTTATTGAAAGTTTTAATCTTTCAACAAATTCATATTAAGAAATAGGAGATTCTGGTGATGCATGTCAAAATATTCCTTAATTTGTCCTCCACTTTTTCAACTTCCTCTTCGATACCTAACTTCATCTAGGGATTATTTAATTCTAATTATTAATCTAGTAGTTGAGATAGAGCAACAGCTAATTATTTACCAGAGTAGACAAGTCCACTAACATAAAAATACTAAACGTATAAAAGTCATAACTCGACAGAAATTTTTAATGCTACTGGCACCTTCCTTGGGTTCAGAAAGACTGACCAACAGTTCTTCGGTATGTAGTAGGAGGTGGGGGGCCATAGAGTATAACCACAGAGAAAAAAAGAAACAGGCCCCTTTCTTATGGCCACAGCGAACGCTTCATTTGCAGCTCTATATAGATTACAACAAATAATTATACATCTGTAGTACTAATTACTAGTTTATCCTTGAGGATTTGGGAAGAATAAGGAAGGAACTGACAAGGTGCTGGCCCTGCCCTTGCATGGCTAACTGGAGAAATAACTACTCGACTCACTAACTTAACACTCATTCAGCACATATTGGATGCAATCTCTGTTCTGTTCTTTTTTTTCTCATTGGTACAACTCAATTTATAATTTTAACTCAGTTTGTGTGTAAAAAAATTTTGCTGATGGTTGAGCGGTAATATTAGTGTTGGTTGATGTTGAGAATGAAATTTGTTATCCATTGGTGTGCTAATTCCAATCTGAGCAGGAAATATCAAAATAGGGTGCAAGGATGACTACTCACTGATCATGTTGTTTAATGTTTGTGAAATGTTTGGTTATGAAGGAGAATATGGGCAGACATAGGGGTTTCGGAATTTGTTAACTTTGAAATCATTCCGCAGCTTAGCACTCCATCCCCCATAGTATTTAAAAGTTAACATGTTAAGCCCCGTTTCCATTACTACAAATTTGTCCCAAAACCAGTGCTGGCACAAGTTGCCGTATGGAAACGGTCTGCAACATGTTGTGGGACAAGTGCCAGGGACAAAAATGTATCGTGCTACTCCCGCACAAAACATCGACCGCAACTGAATCATTTTTGCAGCACATGTACACGACTTGTTCCTGGGACATGTATGAATGGAAAGGAGGCTTTACGAGCAATTTTTTTATGATGACAGTGGTTTTTTGACATATGTACAAATATATGTAAATTGCATACATACATTGACATGCATGTTTACTTAGGCTTTAGCCCTAAGAGGAGACTGGCTCAAAGGAAAAAAAAACTTTCAATTGCATGTTATTTTTTATAGTATAAACCAAATTTAATACTTAACACGTTCAATGCTGAAAAAGTACATAATTGCGCACCCAAATTGCGCTAGCCTCACACTGAACCAATATCTTTGAAGCGGGAGGGGTACTGTTTTAGAAGTAGCCCGCTACGCGCGCTGCGCTACCGCTACTTATAAAGAAGTAGCCCGCACTCAACGTGTTAAGTGATCATTTTGCAGCGTACTCTTATGCTCTTTTATGATATATTATTTAAATTGTATATTGTATGGCATGAAACTTGTTACTACAGCTGAAACAACTGTCTGAAAAGTTTGCGGAAACATGTGACATTCCAACTGTTGTTCTTAGAAGTTTTATATTAGTTTCTTCATTAGAGGTAAGTGTTTAAAATTTTAATTATATATTTACTAAACACAATAGTGTCATTTGAATGTATCTTTAATAGTTTTTATTTCATTAGCAGTAAACTCTGACGGGGTGACTTTAGCCCAACTGTAGGGGTTACTTTAGGCCGTTTCTTTTTAGGTTAGGATATTAATTTTTTTTATATGTATTCTTACATATAAGACGCCGACACAACGTTGTGCGTATTTTAAGGCGAATATGAATGGTTTTGTGAGTGTAGGATGAATGTGGATGAGTGTAGTCTGGTTACTAACTGAGTTCAACTGTTCCTCAGAAAGGGCAATTTATTAATAGCCCAACAGCCAGGGCAACTAAGGGACCTACAGCTTTACGTGGAATCCGAACCACGTAGTGCTGGTCTGATTTTCAGCTAATTGACAAGCCTGATACTCAGTTATCTCCCCCACACAACATCCGCACAATGATTACCACCCAACATAGACACCCCAGACTTCTCTTGTAGTGTCCACGCCGATAGCAACCACCAAGCGGACGCCTTGCCGGTATTAAGAGGACCGAGCATACAACCTATCGCCTACAATCTCCCAAACACTTTGTCCCCATGTAGCTGGGTTACAACACTGCGCCACCAGTGCCGACACACATATATATATATATATATATATATATATATATATATATATATATATCTGTGTATATATCTGTCTTCTAATTTATGACTTTAGGTCTGGTAACACAGTAACGAACTTAAACCAATCTAATGAGTGTATTTTTGTTTCAGGATCCTGTTTAACAATCCCTAGACAAAACAAAAGGATACTAGGCTTTACGGCAACTATTCTTCAGAAACATTGGATGAGTATTTAAGAGCAATACGATCCAAGGAGGTAACTCAGCGAGCAGCTGAAAAAAGTTTGGAATCCAATGAGCAACAATAACAAGTAAGCTTGCTAGTAAACTCTCCAAAGCAAGAGGAGCTTCAAGGAAATTCATAGCAGAGAGAAGCTAACTTTCAAGGATTGATTCTCATGAATATCAGTGGGAAGACTTAGGCCTACTGTGTAAAATAAATCCACAAAAATTGTTGAAAAGAAATCAGGTTTTGGTCCTTGACCTAGAAAAATTCATTTAAGTTTTGTTATACAAAATAATGATACCATACAATGGTAAAAAATGTTTATTTTATATGAATAATACACTATATACTCAATAAAATATTTCTTATGAAGTGTGCAAATATAATTTCAATTGTATACTACCCTTTTTTACATTCATTCTTCAGTTCTATTACAGATTACTTGATACAGATTGTAACCCAGCTACTTTGGACAAAGTTTTTGGGAGATTGTATGCGATAGGTTGGATGCTCGGTCCTCTTAATACTGACATGGCGTCCGCTCAATGGTTGTTATCGGCGTGGACACTTTATTTATTTATTTATTCATAAGACGCCGATCGTCAAGATATGGGCAAATATGGATTTCGAATGAGTGTAGATGAGCGAATGTAGTCATTGTTACAAACTAAGGCCGACTATTCCTTAGAAAGTGTCATTAATTAATAGCCCAATGACAAATGAACAGCCAGTGATTATCAGCTGATCCTTCTCAAAATGTATTGACTCTGATTGGAATTGAACTGAGAACCTTAGCACATAAAGCTGGGATTGAACCAACTACGCTACCGACACTACTAGAGAAGTCTGGGGTGTCCATGTTGGGTGGTAATCATTGTACGGATGTTGTGTGGGGGAGATAACTGAGTATCAGGCTTGTCAATTAGCTGAAAATCAGACCAGCACTACGTGGTTCGGATTCCACGTAAAGCTGTAGGTCCCTTAGTTGCCCTGGCTGTTGGGCTATTAATAAATTGCCCTTTCTGAGGACCAGTTGAACTCAGTTAGTAACCAGACTACACTCATATCATTCATATTCGCCTTAAAATACGCACAACGTTGTGTCGGTGTCTCATATGTAAGAATGTAAGAAAAGAAGAAATTCCAAGTCAAGTAGGACATTGTTTTACATGGGCATGGGTATTGAATGGACATTTGGGCTAAAGCAACCCCAAGCATGTCAGTTTTAGCCTAAACTTATTTATATAAAAAAAAAAAAATACAAATTGAACCATAGTATATTTATTTATCATATCAAATTATTCATTACTTAGTGTATAAAGTGGATCAAATAGGGGTTTTCAACAATTTTGATTATTTGTGTAACGAAATGCTGTAAAATACCTGAAAATTGGGCCAAAGTCACCCCTGCAGATGGTTCCGATTAAATATTGTATTTAGAAGTACAATAATATTAATCTATAGACAACATATTAATACGTTAAAATGTTATTATTTAAACACAATTTTTTACTAATTGATAATATTTCCACAATCATGAACTGTTCAATTTTTCAAACAAATTTATGATCCATTCGCCTGTTTGTTTTTGAAATGAACAAATTCAGTATTTTGTCTGTGATAACTGACATAATAATTATGGTGATTAGGTAGTTGTAACTAACAAAAAGTTTGAAAACAAGTTATAACAGTTCCTTAATAGGATAGGTTTTTGTGCCCAATTAGAAGAAATGAAGTTAGGTCACTCCATTCAAAGCGACAATTCTTAAAACTAATTTATCTCCCTTTTAAGTTGTCTAGGCTACAGTTGAAATAATTGGTTTTATTGAATCAAGGGGCATTTAATATTGTTCTCTTTATTTGAAACTACTGTGTTAGTAAAATAAGTAATTTAATTTTTGTGTGTGTGTCAGGTATGTTGTCTTGTACTCTAAGTATGTGATGTATAATGAATTTATGTCTGTAAACTGTTTCTAGTTAGCTTAATGGCAAAATATTAGATGCAAGCTTTAAATTTGTGTTCATATTATTTGGCAATCTTTTCTGCTGATTCTAGCAAAAGGGCAGACTAAAGATTTGTCTGTTCCCTTTGTATTACAAAAATCTGCTTGCCTTCTCATTTACCGTTGCACATACAGAGGTAATCCTCATACAGTGGTAATGACCCTCCCACCCCAGCTACCCAGACAAGAACAGTGGCCATGACTCCCACCTACCCAAGCAAGAAAAGTGGTTATGACCCTCCCATCCAGGCAAGAAAAGTGGTAATGACCCTCCCACCCACCCAGGCAAGAAAAGTGGTAATGACCCTCCCACCCAAGCTACCCAGGCAAGAACAGTGGCCATGACTTCCACCACCTACTCAGGCAAGAACAGTAATGATGCCCCTTCTACCCATCCATACTCTTCAGTGGTAATGACTTTCCCAACCACCAACCCATACAAGAACACTGGTAATGATCATTATCCGTTCTCAAAACTATCACAGATATAAAAAAATATTCTAGTGGACATTTTGTGTCTCACTAACGCAAAATGATCATTTTGATATTAGGCTTCACTCATCCAGGTTACCTGATGCGATGTTTAAGCTTTGCCAGATTTAATGCAGGAAAAACTGACTCCTGCAAAAAATACCTGATTGAATGCTTAGAAACATGGAAGTGCTATTGTGCTGGTCTACCCTTTGTAGTGAAGTCACCAGATGCACTTTCACCTGTTTCCATTAGTTGTGGTTCACACCATTTCAGTTATTACTTAGTATTATTTTGAAGTGGTTATGAATTCCAGTTTTATGATAGTAAGTGCCTTCTTCTACAAATCATCATAAGATGACTTGCTTATACTTATTAGTAATGGGGCTCAGACAAAATTATTCAAAATAGTGTTGTTTCATAGTTCTAGAAGGAATCTTTAAAATAAAATCTCTAGGTAATTTATACATTTAGCTTCCATTATTCTGCTGATTGTGCAGATTAAATAACTTAACAAAGTTTTGTAGAAGGAAAATAAAACAAATTTATACATAATACTTGGTAAATTTTATTTTAAAAGAATTACATTAGTCACATATTACATTGTCATAAATGCACTGGTAAAATAACTATTCAAACTAAATTTAAAACAAGCTCTCTTTTTAGACTCGCTTCATAGAATAAATTTTTTAAAAATGCTTTAGTACAGTAAAGTTCCATGTTATATTTAAAATTGTACAAGACAATGAATTAATAACAACAAGCAATTGGTTTCCCTCAATTAATGTTCTAAATTGAATGTCATTTGTTATTGTACAATGTAATATTTACATGCTGGCTACAACTTTAGGCCTATTATTCATTATACTCTAATATTTACAAAAATATTGGTAACACAGAGCAATTTTACTCGGTTCCAGGAAAATATGATTCAGACATTTAATATTAGGTTACTTGGAACAAACTTGGTCTTTATAATTTTGAATATATCACGGAAAATCACTTTATTGACTATTTGCATTTAAAATTTAAGTTTAGATTATAAAAAGACACTAAATAATGACTGAACAACTTCCAACTAGAGTGTTGACAAGTTATGAATTTAGTATATTAGGAGAGATAGGACATCAGCAAACTTTCCTAAGAAGACAAGTTCACTAACACTTTGAGTAAAGATTGTTCTCACCTGAAGAAAGTGCCAGTGGCACTGAAAATTTGTGAGAAATGTGTTGTTCCTATAGTTTTTACTACTGTAAGATGTTAATGGACTTGTCTTCTAAGGTTGCTGATGTCCTATCTCCTCTAATATATTAATTCCTGGCCTAGTGCCCTTTAACTTAACCTAAACGTTATGAATTAAAAAATTTAAATGAATTTGAACTTTAACGACTTGTATTATTCATTGCTATTCTTAATATGGGTTAGTTTTCTGATTAAAGCTAAATTTGGTAAATTTGACTACCATAGATTTACCTGTACTCCGCAAAACAGATGATCGGCAATGAAAGATTTCAGTTCAATGGGAATAATTTTATATAACTCTTTTAACGAAACATAATTTACTTTTAAAGTTCAGAATTTTAGTATAAAGTACAATCTGACATCAATTTACTTGGTTTTTAGAATTATGAGAATATAAAATAGTAGAGATCAAAAATAAAGTTTCAAAAAATATTTTCTTTGCAATATAAATCAAAATCACATAATTTTCAAGTAAATATTTTGTTTATCTAGAGTGTTGCCTTATGTCTATGTTTGGATATTGTCATACAAGCAATACTTTCAAATTTTTGGGGGAATATTTTTTAATAGAGAGACTATTTATTTTTTATTCATTTTAAAGTAAATTTTCTTTCATGATATTAAAATTTAATTTAAGATAAATGAAGGTGATACTGAAATTTTTTTGAATAATTGGTTTGGTAAACTGCTTTCTTAAATTTTAAAATCCCCCATTATACATATTTGCCACTTTAAATGTTTAAATGCCACTTACTTTAAATGTTTGTGGGTAAAACATCCACCCACACACGTATAGTGGTACTTACCACCCGCCAATCCAAACACATACAGCGGTACTGACCCAACGCCCACCCCTACACCTACAGTGGTACTTACCCACCCGCCCACCCCTACACGTACAGTGGTACTTACCCACCCACCCACCCCTACACGTACAGTGGTACTTACCCTCCTGCCCATCCCTACATGTACAGTGGTACTTACCACCCGCCCATCCACACACATACAGCGGTACTGACCCAACGCCCACCCCTACACCTACAGTGGTACTTACCCACCCGCCCACCCCTACACGTACATTGGTACTTACCCTCCCGCCCATCCCTACACGTACAGTGGTACTTACCCACCCACTCACCCATTCACGTACTGTGGTACTTACCCTCCCGCCCATCCCTACACCTACAGTGGTATTACCCACCCGCCCACCCCTACACGTACAGTGGTACTTACCCTCCTGCCCATCCCTACATGTACAGTGGTACTTACCCACCCACTCACCCATAAATGTACAGTGGTACTTACCCACCTACCCACCCCTACACGCACAGTGGTACTTACCCAACCGCCCACCCCTACACCTACAGTGGTACTTACTCACCCGCCCACCCCTACACGTACAGTGGTACTTACCACCCGCCCATCCACACACATACAGCTGTACTGACCCACCGCCCACCCCTACACCTACAGTGGTACTTACCCACCCGCCCATCCCTACATGTACAGTGGTACTTAACCTCCTGCCCATCCACACACATACAGTGGTACTGACCCACCGCCCACCCCTACACCTACAGTGGTACTTACCCACCCACCCACCCCTACACGTACAGTGGTACTTACCCTCCTGCCCATCCCTACACGTACAGTGGTGCTTACCCACCCGCTCACCCATAAACGTACAGTGGTACTTATCCACCCACCCACCCCTACACGTACAGTGGTACTTACCCTCCCGCCCATCCCTACACGTATAGTGGTACTTACCCACCCGCTCACCCATAAACGTACAGTGGTACTTACCCACCCACCCACCCACCCCTACACATACAGTGGTACTTACCCACCCGCTCACACACACACTTACGGTGTTACGAAACTTTTTATTAAAAAGCATAAGCCTGACAGCTGATAGTATTACTGCTCAGACAACAGCTGATATTACTTCTATTTGTATTGTGTGCTTGTGGTGATGAATTCTGTTTTCCCACGGAGAAGAAAAAGAAAGAAACAGAGGTCACAATGAATAGTGTACTGAATGTTTGTCAAGTTAGTGTGTCGAGTAGTTTCTCGGTTTGTCAGTTTGCCATGTGATGACAGGGCCAGCACCTTGTCAGTTCCTCCCTAATCCCCCTAAATTCTGAAAGATAAACGTAGTAATTATATGACATATTTATAAAGATGTACAATAGTAGCCACTTAGGTATTCGCTGCGGCCATAAGGAAACGGCCTGTTTCTTTTTTCTCTATGGTTTTCTAGATTTCAGTTTATAAAGTAGGTTTATTTTTTTCACAAATAGATTGATTTATCTTGCTATATACAGTATAGATGATAATACAGTACAAGTCTTCAATAGTAAGTAAATGTATAATTTTTTAAAGTGATAAGACTATTGGAGGTAGGGGAGGGTATTTTTAGTGAGGAGAAGAGTTATAATTAAAAAATTAACCTCCCCAATCTGTTGACAATATCAATTTTGTTTAATATTTCATAAAATTACACTCAGAAATGAATTTAATCACAATTTATCAACATTTGTATGTACAAATTAAGTTCTGTCATTATTTGGCTACTATACAACTTAAAATCGTGGCACCCTTCACATCAAATTCTAAAACATTTTGGCACTTGTTGTGCCAATTCTCGCGTCGTGTTTTTGTTTGACCTGCGTTAAATTTATCTGTTTTGTATGCATGAGATGTTAGACAATCGTGGTCTACTTACCACAGTTAACTGTCAGTCTTAATAGTCATAAGAAATAAATTAGAAACATATTAATTATTGCTTCAAATGTTGGTATTTGAAAGCTTGATAGCTAAGTAATGCATGACTTTGAAGAGCCCCACTTTGAACAATTATTATTGTTTGAATAACAATAGTGCCGAGTTTTAGCTTAATACATTCAAGCTATTAAGACATTATTCGAGGTACAGTAAAAAATATATTACACTTTTATTATATATTTTATCAATCAAGTTAAGTTAGTTGTTACGAATATCTCTCACTTGAACTTAAGAGACAATAAAGAATCGTAATCACTTCATAATACATTTTAATCAACTTCAAAGACACTTTTATATGACAATGTCGTGTTCTATATTATTTTTTAAAGTTTTTTTCAGGTTATTCCATTAGTTTTATTACGGGTATGTTTTCACTGGTTTTGCAGTAAAATGATTCCTTATTTTTTCTCACTGTGTTCTTTCTCATAAGGAATAACCAGGGGATTGGTTTAACACTTTGTAACTTTATCAGCGTAGTGAAATAAATATGTTGGCGGGGGTTAGTGTCTTATGTTGTTATTATTGTCCATTTAAAGTTCTCATTATGTTAGTTAGTATTATTAGCTAGGTATATTATTTGGGAGAAGCTAGCTAATTTAAACCTTGAGCAAGTCTGATAAACTCCAGGTCAACACATTAATTTTCATCATAACTCTATGAACTACCTCTATGTCTACTAGAAACAAATAGACTGCCCAAGCCAATGCATTTTCTGTAGAGATGTGCCTGTGCTGCTATCTAAAGATAATTTGTTTCAACTAAGCGCTCAGACGACTGTTTGGCATAGATAGGTCAGCTATTAGTCACTTCAACATGGGCTTGCGAGAGAAAGAGAGAAGGATGAAGAGAGATAGATAGAGGGAGACTGCTGGCATTACCACAGCCGTCTATAGTACAAACTAGAGACGGTCGTGGCGCTACATGTGAAGACCTAACATGAACATTGACTACATCGAATAGGAACTGGCTTCATGGGACCCATATGAGAAGACAGTATTCTTGTTTCTATAATCAACGTTCCTACTGTTAAAATTGTACCAGATTTTTAGCACCTTAGCCTTGTCGTAATTTCAGTTCTTACCACCAAGTAAATTGTGTGATTCATTTGTATTCAAGAGTACTAAACCATTCAAAGTGTTTACTAACACAGTAGAAAAAAAGTATGAAATATGAAAAGTAATAAAAGCGAAACTGTAAGTCTACGGTACTGGTTAGGTAGCGCTGAGATACATCTGTCAATTCCAACAACATTTAAAATATTGTTTTGATGTTTTATAGATATAAACAGCAACTTTCACTGGTGTAGAACGATGTTACGAAATGGCTAGTACAGAAAATTTACCTACCTGTACCATGTAAAATATTTTCCCTGCTAATACACAGAGAGCTATTTATTATATATATCGTAAGGTTTGTTGTCAGGTACCATTTGTTAATTATAAAGCTGCGATGTATATTTGAATAAATATCCAAAAGTCATAATTATATATTCATTGATTATAAAATGTAAAGTGATCTCCTGTCACAAAGTCCAATCCATCGGGCCACTAACACCTGCTTCACTAATTCTGTGCATGCTGACCAATCCATCTGTAAAAGAGTGAGGGGGGCACTCTGTAACTATGTGATCCATTGTTTGGATAGACTTCCCGCAATCACATGACTGATCTCCTGTCAATCCCCATTTTTATTTCCAGTAGTTACATCTGCCCATTCCAGCTCGGTACCTATCCAATAATGTCCACTCACCTGCAGGTATTGACGGATCATTAATAAGGAACTTGCGAGAAGTTTGATCTGCTCAAATGGAAAGCAGTACATAGAGGTGGGTTTCGAGATTTTAAGCGACCGTTCTGACGTGGGAGATCCTATATAATGATTAGGTGCGGGGCATTCTAGATTTTATTGAATTCTTTGAGTTGTGCCTCCTGACGTCCTGTCTTTGAAGGAGCTATATTGCACAGCACTGGGAGCCAAGGAAATAGAGTTGACATGAGAGTGTCACTAATAGCTCTCATGACTCTATTAAGTTGGACATCGACCGCTTTAGTATGAACACTATTTATCCAAATGTGAGCACTATATTCAGCAGCTGAATATACCAGTGACAAAGCAGTAGTACGCAAGACGTGTGTGCTGACTCCCTAAGTTGTTCCGGCAATATGATGTAATACATTTACCCTGGTTTTCATTTTAGCTGTTGTTTTTTGAAGATGGCTTTTAAAGGTCAGCGATCAATCTAACGTTACTCCCAGGTACTGTGGATGCTCACAATGATGGAGTTTTACAACATTTAGAAAGATGTTCAGTTTTCAATTAGCCCGTCTTTTACTTAAGTGGAAGCAGGTTATTTCTGTTTTTCATAGGTTAGAGTCCAGGTTCTAAAATATTCTTCGAGGGCTGCAAGGTCATTTGTAAGTGTTTCTTCAGTTGTTGTGAAGTTCTTAGGTTGGTGAGCTAAAACTATACCATCCGCATACATAAAATGTCTAGAATTTGTGATTAGGATGTCAGCAATATACACGTTGAATAAAATTAGAGCAAGTACAGACCCCTGTGGGGAGGCTGTACTGTGTCATAAGCTGCTGTAAGATCAATAAATTCTGTAGATGCTTTCAACTTCTTTTCAAACGCATTTTCGATAAATTATGTCAGAGCTAAGATCTGGACACTACAACTTCGGCCAGGGCGAAAACCAGCCTGCTCAACTGGAACATTAGATTCAAGAATGGGTGATATTTTATTGTATTACAGCCTTTCTAGCAACTTATAACAAACACTAAGAAGAGATAATGGGCAATAATTTTCCACTCGTTCAGGATCTTTTCCAGGCTTCAGAACAGCTATTACTTTTGATCGCTTGAATGTTTTTGGCAAATTGCCTGTAGCTAATATCTTATTTAGACTGTTTGAAGCTATTGTTTCACTTTGCTACCAGCATGAAGCAGAAATTCCAGAGATTCTGTCAAGACCAGTTGCTGTCCCTGCTGGTATAGAAGGAATCGCTCTGTCTATCTCTTCCTCTATGAAATTTCTGGAGACTTCCAGGGGTGCCATTTGACTCTTTTTTATTTCATTCAACTTTTAAAGCACATGTTTGTCAGAAGGATGGCGGGTTGACTTTGATAAGCTGGCTGTTCGTTTTGTTTTATTAGAGACCTTTGGATGGAGCACATCTCTTTGATTTGGAGATTTACTAGTAGAGAGTTTCCTTAAAAGTGACCACGCTTGTCTAATGCTGTGGGTAAAGTTTATATCTTCAATAGTTTTAACCCATTTTTCTCTTCTGGTACTGTCAAGAGAGTGCAGCAGCAGATTAGCTATGTTTGAGTTTTCGGTGGCATTAAACTCTTTGTAGAGGTCATCTGATTTCTTACTCCATCCTGGTATATACTCCTTTCTGTATCCTCCTGGTGTGCAAGTGTTAGCAATGGACGAGACAAGATTTATAAAACGATCGTATTTCTTAAGGTAGGAAGAATGAACCTGATAATATCGTCAAGCCTAGTGGTAAAGGCCTCCCAGTGTGCTTTCTTACCATTCCATCTAGGCCGTGGAAAAGATCGAACTACGGGAATTTGGATCCCCAATGAAATCTGTACTGGCCTATGTTGAGAGTGGGGAAAAGCATCAAGAACTTTTCTCCTAATCGGCTAATCGTTCACTTGAGCAGAAGCTTAAGTGAGGGGTGTAATCTTGACGCCAACGAGCTGAATGAAAAGTGGCTGAGTCTTTAGCATCAAAGATCAGGAAAAGATTATTCATTTCAGCAAGCTTTCTGCCATTCTCATCGTCAGTGTTGTAACCCCATTGGCTATGGTGAGGTTATAGAACATAGAGGACTGGGTGTTCAAAACTTGGAAAAATCTAATTGTCAGGCCACTGGATGTTAGGAGGCTTATAAACATTAAATATTGTGGTTTCTGACACTTGGATTGCCAAGACAAAGATGTCACCATCAGAGCTCTTATGGGTAACTGACACATTTTCAATGTCATGCTTCACGTAAATTGCAATACCATAAACCCTATAGAATCAACAAGTCTATATCCGCGAATATTACCTCTTGCACTGTTATCATCTTCGATATAGATCTCTTGGAGGCAAGGATATCAAGTTTGTTTTCATGAAGTACCCTACTGATGCACTCAGTCTTAGCCTTGCTTAAGCCATCAGCGTTAAAATGAACTACGTTTATAACAGAACCTATTAATTTTAAATTAGTTTGGTCCTCAAAAGGGTCTTTTTTATCTTTTGTGGTAGCTGCTATAGCTGAGAGATAACAAAATCGTGACAATCCAGCTACCAGATTTGTTGCTCGTTTAGAATTACTCAGGGTGTACGTATAGCTTTAAAGAATTGCTGAGAAACCAAAAAACATCACACCCCAGCCATTTATTGACAGCCCAATAAGTCAAGGCAACTAAGAAAGCTTTATGTGGAATCTAAATCAATTAGTATTGGTCTGATTTTCAGCTAACTGACAAGTTTGATACTCAGTTCTCTTCTATATACAATATCTGGATCTAACCACCACTTAACACAGACACCCCAGACTTTTCTAGTTGATGGTAACCACTAAGCAGAGACCAATTAGTACTAAGAGGACCGAGCATAGAACCTATTACCTACAAT
>JAQJVL010007888.1:0-21935 GCA_035578905.1 Stictocephala bisonia
ATAATTTTCAAATTTTGAAAAACGGCCCCATTTACAAATATGAGATCCCCTTTGCCTTTTCTATGGAAGACCCTATTTTATGATTGTTTAGATATAAATATATTAAAAATATAGTCTTCTTTATTCTTGGAAGTTTTTCGATATTTTGCTTAATAACCTAGATATGATAGCTCAAAATGTTAAGATTCCTAATGCAGTTTACCACTGAAATAACTTCTTTAATGTGCATTAAAAGATTACCTAATCTGCAAACATTACAGCATACATTTGGAAAATACATGCTTAGCTATTCTTTTTTTTGATTTATCGTATTGCGTAAATTATAACACATAAATGAAACAAATGTGTTACTATTTTTGTCACAGATAAATTGATGTTGGCAACACTGTTACCATTATCAGCTGTTTAAGTCAATTCCCAATTCAAATCGACAGTGGTATTAGAAGTTTACTTAAATAGCTGATATTGGTAACAGTGCTGCCAACACCAATTTTATCTGTGACAAAACAGTAACATGTAAGTTTCAATTTATGGTTATAATTTAAAAAACACAATGCGTTAAATCGGGATAAAAGAATAGCTAAGCATGCATTTTCCAAATGTATGCTGTAATGTTTGCAAATTAGGTAATTTTTTAATGCATATTAAAAATGTATTTGAATGGTAAACTCTATAAGGAATCTGAACATTAAGCTATCATATTAAGCAAAATATTGAAAACTACCAAAAGTAAAAAAGTCTTAAAATTGCCATTTCTATCTAACGCAATCATAAAATATAGGGTGTTCCTTAAAAAAACCAAAGTTGATCACCATATTTGAAAATGGTGACCATTTTACAAAATTTAAAATATGTATTTTTAATAGTCTCTAAAAACAAGATAATATTCTCAATTTAAAGTTGTTTGTCAGACGTATGGTTTCCAAGAACATAATGGTGGCCCATTTAAAAAAGACACTCTGTATACAGAGACCTACATGTATTCTATTTTAAATAAAGATAGAAAACAGCATATCCATATTGGTTTACTTTATTTGTTGTTAAGAATTGAATACACTTAGACGTGAGTGGTACTCACTGCAGCTTCTCTCTTCCTCTCCCACAATTAATTGTCGAATTCGTGCTTTTCTGTTGGAGTCGGTTTTATAAATGTTGCCGAGATCATGATCTCCCTTCCATCAGAGCAGGAAAAAGTTTTCGAATTCGTGCGAGCCCATCTTATGAGTTTTATGAGTGTATATGAGTGAATGTACTCTATGTTAGAAACTAAGGCCGACTATTCCTTAGAAATTGTCATAATTAACAGCCCAAAGACAAGGTGAACAGCTGGTTATCAGCTGATCCCTTTCAAATTTGCAATAACTTTGATTGGATCGAGTGAAAACCTTTAGCTTGTGAAGCTGGGTTTTAACCAACTACGGTAACAACCAATGTAATGTAGTTTAACATAGTTCTTATGGAAATAAATCAAAAAAGGTCCAATGGCGCAACAGAGCTCAATGTTACCGAAACGTTGATTCATCAGCGGCCTTACAAAAATTATAGACTCCAGATAATAACAGAATAAATTTTTATGTTAATAATTTGTATTAAAAAACTACAAAAATTTGTATCAAATAGGTTGCTTTAAATTAATAAAGTAACAACTAGGGGACGCACCTGTACACTTAGCTTACCACTACATTCAAGTCACTTTGACCCTCTGCCTCGTATTGCTGGTTGGTAGTTTCATTCACTGCGCTCATGACACCTCGTATTCGGCCTCGGTCTACGATTACGTTAACATTAACATGTCAGCAGCACCACGAACTATTAATAACAACACATGTGTTTTATATGTTTTTTGTTTATTAGACGTTTTTTTAAATTTTAATATAATGTTGATTTATTGTTAATGTCGTTCTTATGATATAATAATAAAAGGTTTTAAAGGTTGTTTCTCATTGAATAGAAAAATCCTTTTTTATAATACAAACATTTACATTTCCCCAAAATTTCAATTGATAAAATGTAATGTAGCAAAACAAAAGCGTGTTGATTCTGTTTAACAGATGTTTTTTATTGAATGGTATACAAAAATAAGACGATCTAAATCCATAGTAAAACTACGCATTGTTTACACCAGCATGAACACAAACAACTATTAAAAAGTAATAATTAAAACAGTGTAGAGATTTTAAAAAATGTTTATTCAGGGCCAGCGGAGTTTTGACATGACTGATATTTTCGCGCACATTTAAAAAAAAAAAGTCTTTTTAGTGTTGTCACTTAAGCTTTAAAATGAATCTAATCACGATATATTATCTGTTTCACAGCTCGAGAAATTTTTGGGGACCGATTCGCTCACGGAATTAAATAACTATAAATATAGACATTGCCAATTTCCGGTCAGATTTCAATAGTTATTTATGTTATATGCAAGTATTTGTTTTGTTATATTTGATAGTTACGCTAAAATATGTAAAGTATAATTATAGTTACCAACGTTTTGAATTCCGTACATACTTTCCTTTCAAGTAAAAGGCTTAGGAAGTTAACATCGAAATAGTTCAGCTGTTGGGACAATTTAGATATTAACGTGAGATCTACCTCGAAAAATGTAATCTAATAGCAGTCGACACTTAGGCAATTGGTTCACAATTATCGCCTTTGAATGTTCAGTATTAACCATCACATTCCTAACAACGCTTCATGTGAAAATTGAACGATGACTTGAGTGTTATGAACAGCGTGACGTCATGTGTGATCTCAACTTAGATTACTGTTAAAATGAGACCTCACTGAAAACGTTGTTTAAATATAATATTTTCAGTGACAAGGGCGTTGACCTATACATATTTGAGTGGTGTTAACATCTGTTACGACTGGCTACGTGGGGTATTTTATCTCCGAAAACCGCCTCACCACCCACTCAGCCGGCTGCCGTATTCCCGCGGCAGAACCGGTCAGCCGCAGTGTTTTTTATTGCTGACCAAACTGATGCCCTGTGCGAGCGAGCTATCCTACTCAAGGACAAGGATCGCGCATCTGACCAGGCATCTAGCTTCAACGGAGCTCGTACGAGTTGTCATCTTTATTTTCTTATCACGAATAGCCCCTGATGGAAAATAAAATGTTTTACAACAGTAGCTCGATATTTCGAATTGAGGTTATGCAACTCTAAAAAATGCCGACACAATTTTGTGCGGATTTTAAGGCGAATATGAATGAATAAATGAGTGTAGATGACCTGTGTAGTCTGGTTACTAACTGAATTCGACTGTTCCTCAGAAAGGACCATTTAGTGAGTTAGTTAGTTTGAAAGGGGATGTAAACAGTTGGTCCAGCCAACCCTTGCAACGAAGCCTGAGGCTTTTTGTGCCAATCCCGTTGCCTAATCGTCGTAAAGCTGGCAATCCTTGACCAGGTCAAGGAGCTTCTTCACTAGATTAGTGATTTCCGACTGTCCCAGAGGTGAGCCTTCAAAAAGTACTCTTCTCCTGACACCAAGAGCCTCACACTCCAGGACAATGTGTTCTGCCGACTCTTCGTCCTCCCCACAGAGGCGACAGATGGGATCCTCCGTAAAGAGTCTCACCGTCCTTAGATGCCTCCGGAATTTCCCGTGACCAGTGATGAGTCCCACCACCAGCTTGACGTGCAATTTACTCAACCAGAGAAGTGACTTTGTTAACTTCTGGGAAGGATTTCTGACAAGAACCTTGCCCAGTCTTTGCCCTGGGAAGGACCATTTTGTAATAGCCAACAGCCAGGCAACTAAGGCATCTAAAGCCTTACTTGGAATCCGAACTACGTAGTATTGGTCTTATTTTCATCTAATTAACCGTTTGAAACTCAGTTCTCTCCCCTAAATAACATTCGGATACTGACCACCACCCAACATGGACACCCCAGACTTCTCTATAGTGTCTACGTCGATGGCAACCATTGAGCGGACCCCATGTAAATATAGGATCGAGTATAGAGCATACCTTCTACAATCCCCACAGCACTTTGTCCCCAAGTAACTTGGTTACAGCTCTGCGCCATCAGTGGCGACAAACCTCTTTATATTTCCCTTTTCCATGGTTGTCTTTATTGAAAGTGACAGTCGTTGCTCGTTATGTTTCACAGTATACTGAATGTCTTTTTAAATTTATATTCAGTTTAAAACTATTCACGAAACATTAAAAAATAAAAATTACAAATAATTTAAAACTAACAATTTTCAGCCGTTGATTTGTATAGAATTTTAACCAGAATAGGGGCACGTTTTTACGCACAACCTTCGAAGACATGTACGTCCTCCGTTACTCATGACCGTCAGTGGATAGGCTCTATGGAGACATGTCCATCCTGGCTGGATACCTGGTTGGCGGTAAGGTGCTATAACAAGTGATTTGTTTAGGGAGTGCCTGAAACGTCAGAGAGAGTGTAAACTATTGGAAGTCATATCCCTATGAAGAGAGCAGCCTTGGAACTCCCAAATCATAGTATGGAAGGGAGGCCCATCAAGTAATCATTGGCAGATGACCTCTACATAGCATTTGTCAAACATTATTTCTGATGAATTCACTGTCCTAACATATCGGAGCGTTATTTAGTACAGTAGGTGCAATGAAATTCGACAAAATGCTCTTCTCCATGTTTCAGTGCACTGTCATTTCTCACGCTTATCCATGGTTCAAGTCCCTAGAAGTTAAAGCCGAACGAAGGACGCGCTTGTCAACCACTCTAATCGGTCTATTAGATGAAATCGTCTCCAGTCAACATCCCTGTACCATGAAACACCTTAGTTTTTTTACATTATTATTATTATTATAAGGTTAAATATATGCACTCATGAACTATTTGGATATTTTTCAATAACCTTTGTAACGGATAGAATCGTAACTTATACTTTAGACAGTTGCTTTCTAATAGGGTCAATTGAATCCTTATTTATTTATCGTATTTATTTTTAATGATTCATAACAGGTATATGAAATAAAATTCTCTTCGCATAAGAAAATAGCAATTTTTTTCAAACAGGCTATATGATATCCTTATACAAATGCTAAATTGAATTATGTTTACTTGTATGAATATGATTTTTCTACAAGGTTCTCAGAGAGAAAAAAGGTTCATTTGTAATCTTATAACGTTTTTTTAGATCATTTAGGATCACTTTAATTTTCTAGATTGTGTTTTTGTGCTGATATTATCCCTTCCCAGTATTACTTGACTTCCCAGTTCCTCAGGGAACTCCGTCAATACTCTGCTTATATCCTTACTGCTGTATTCTTATCTATCTTGGATGTGAATCTTGTTTGGTTGTCTTTTCACTTAACTATTTTGATTGTTTTATTGTTTAATTAGTTAAATTACATTTTTCATGTCTTTTTGTATTTATTTTAGCTAATTTAATTTTGTATTTAGTTTGCTCAACTTCGTTATTATTTGTTTCATTTTATTTCGATTTTGTTATTGACTGGTCGGTAGCGTAGTTGGTTCAATCCCAGCTTCATGTGCTAAAGGTTCTTAGTTCGATCCCAATCAGAGTCAATACATTTTGAGGATCAGCTGATAACCACCGGCTGTTCATTTGTCATTGGGCTATTAATTAAAATGACACTTTCTGAGGAATAGTCGGCCTTAGTTTGTAACAATGACTACATTCGTTCATCTACACTCATCACACTCATTCGAAATCCATATTCGCCCATATCTTGACGATCGGCGTCTTAATGAAAAAAAAATAAATAAAAAAAATAAAAGACTTTTATTCATCATTAAAACAACCATGATGTTATTTTATTTTAATTTTAAAAGGATAGTACTTAAATGAAATAATATTCAATGATGGTAACATTTTCATATTTATTTTACACCCCGTCACTCGCTACGCTCGTTTATTCGACTAATTACTACGGTAAATGCCACTAAAGTGACAGAACAAAGTAAATATTTAGTATTGGTTTTTCTTATCTGATGTTTTATAACATTTAATAATTAATTAACTATTGCCAATTAATTGTTATTTAAGAATTGAACGTTTGGGGGCTTTTACCACTCTTTTGGAATGGAATATCAAAACATCCTATTTGGTCTCTACGATAAACAATCTGTAATCGCTCAAAACAACAAGTCAATCATGTGTATAGTTTTGGAGATCTCTTGATATTCAGTCATTAGTGAGCGGTATTTCACTTATACGGGGTGTTTATTTTAAAACGCAACCAGAATTAAAACGCAGAAATTTAGTAAAGAGGGCAGAACGTTGTAGAAATGCTAATGGCGGTTTATTTGAACACCTAAAAATAATGTCATTAAAATCATGTAAATAGTAGTAATACATTTTATTAATAATAAAATGTGCTAAAGATATTGTTTTATTGTAATTTTTATTTCAAATAATGCGTTGCGTTTTAAAAGAAACACTCAGTATATGTGTCAATAGACATGTCCCTAAGAATGTATCACGACTGGATTACTTGTGTTCTTTAACTAAGTCATTTAAACAGTTTTCCAAGAACAATAAAATTGTTGATGGATACCTTGTACGAAGTAATTGGTGTAGAGGTTACGCCTCGTTACGTGTGGATAACAAGGAACTGATGATGCGGTGCAATGGTAGTCGGTAGATAAAAACAGAAACGGTCTGTAGGTAGCGAAATACCGGTGGCCGTGATAATTAGCACAACGCTGCGGTGGCCTGATTGCGAACTATTACATCTACTGAGATAAAAACGGCAACTTGAAATAAATGCCCATAAAGACGTTTTAATTTCCAAAATAAAGGACTGACTAACAAAAACTCTGCTCCGACGTTATTAAGTAAATTCAAGGCGCTGATTATTTCAGTGACAACCAACCCATCTACTTAGAACAATAAATAAATTATTATAGACTGGTGAAAATTTACTGATTTTTCAAAAATTTCCTGAATTAAAAATGTGATTGTCAGTTATTTAACACGGAGATCAAAATTACGGCCTTAAAGTTTGAAAACGGGCTAAAACCAATCGGAATTTTAAGTTCAAAACGCCCGAAAAAAATAACTTCCACAAAATGTTTTAGGAATGGGAAAATGTAAATACGCATTTTTATCACGTTTACCGAGTACATAAACCAAAAATATTATCTAACACCAACATCATTCCACCCTGTATATTTACAATTTCCCATTCATCATGTACTATCCTACACAAGTTTATTGCCGTCATATACACTCTCTTAACCAATGACAGTGTCAGAAGTTTAAAATAGAAAAACACAGAATCGTTTAACTGCTCTTTGTTCGCAAACAATACAGGAGGAATGATTGAAGTAAAAGGTTGAATCCGTTTGCACGTTTGTACTCGTATGTTTACATTACAAAGAGGACACATCAAGATGACCGTCTATTCAAAGAGTAACTGAATATTTTGCAGGATTCTTGTCCCTTCAGTGATGTGGCACAGTGATGTTTAATGCACACTAGCGTCATTTAATAAGTCATTGCTAATTTCATGTAATGTTAATAAATTTATATATACTTAAAAGATAAAATCATTACCACTGGAGATAAATTTCATAGAACCAATCTTTTTGGATCTGTGTTTTACTGTAAAAATATCAAGGTTTAATAAGAACAATCCTCCTTGTATGAAAATTGCTTGTTTGATTCCCAACTTCATATTGTTACGGATAGTGTCAATATAGGAAATCTTCATCTTCGTTCTTCTCTCTGTGGGTGGGATATGGCAAGTCAATACCGGTTGCTCGGCTAATCTAGTAGCTCTCGGACAATGTGAGAATGTTCTAGTATTGGCTTCTAGGTGGTGTTAGAAACTTCTAGCATGCGTCAGAATGATTTCAGACAACACATCTGGGAACTCAAGGGTTGCTGTGGTAACTTATAAAAAGACACTATTCGCCCAACTATAGTCAGTGTTAGTCTACAGTCTTCACTCCATAGCCTGGAGTGGAGTGCTTATTGTGATTGATGGGGGATAAGAATGATTGAGCGACCACAGAAAAGCAATCAACAGAAGTAGCATCCAATAGTGTCGAGTAGATATTTCTTCAGTTTGCCATGCGATATCAGGGCCAGCCCCTTGTCAGTCCCTCCCTTAATCCACCCAAATCCTCAAGAATAAACGTAGTAAGTATTACTACAGATGTGTAAAGAAGTACTTAAGTTGTAATCTACAATTAACTGCGACTTTGGCGTTCGTTGTGGCCATAAGAAAGTGACCTCTGTTTCTTTTTCTCTGTGGAGTATCAGATATTGAACGGACAATATTTGTGGGTGTTAAGTGACATTAAAAACTTTAAATATGAGTTGTTTACTGTTATGTGCTAAAACAGTGCCTAGTAATTGATGTGTGTAGTGAAGTCATATTGTGTAATTAAGTTAATTAGTCAGTGTAAATAGCAGTAACAGTTGTAAACTCTACTGGTACATAGGGTGAGTCGCCAGAGAAATGACCGTTTAAGCTTGAGTTCCACTTGAATCTTACATTTGGGAAAAAAGGCTTACACTACAGTGTAGGGAATAGTTTAAACGTCTTGTCCGTAGTCTTCTGTACTTCCTAATGATAAAACTTAATGTATTAAAGTCTAAACAGAGTATTGAAAAATACAATTTATCGTACATGAATCATTGGACCAGTGAAATGACCGACCGTTTAATTAGTTGTTAGTTACGATTTCTTCGATCTTAAAATGTGTAGAATTTTAGACCTCAACATGTTTACTGTTAATTAAATGTAATATATTGCAGTTTCAATCAATAATCATTCAAATACAGCTGTTTGTACGATACGCTATAGTGGGGAAGATGAAGATGAACTGTGTGGAACTCTTAATTTTGTTTATGTTACAAACGGTTGTGTTTACACTTTCTTTTTAAACCAGTGACATGGAGGATTCAAATCAGGCTCCAAAGTTACTTTTAAGATGGTTTGTGATAGACTAGGCAACAAGACAAGCTTAACATGATGTTTATTTATAGAAAAAGGTAATTTACTGGGGGGGGGGTCATTCACTGGTGCACTCACCATAAGGAGAGATGTTGTTTTTTATGATATGATACAGACCAGTTGAAGTATAAAGGGTGTTTCAAAACTCTTGTTAAAAACTTTGGGATATGTTCCCTAGACCTAAAGGAGCCAAAAAACTAAACGTAAGTAATGGTCTATCTCTTTTCGTCAATTAATTGTCGATCTGTATATAAGCGTTTTTACTTAAATAATTATTAAATGTTTACAAAACCTCTACTAAATTATAACCAAACTTCAGAAACGTATTTAATATAATTATATCTAATAATAAAAAAAAGTTTGGTTAAATTTGTCTAATAGGTTTCAAAAAGCGACCATTTAAAATATTTAAATAACTAACAAAGTATTAATTTTATTAAAATAGTACCTAGAATATCTCTTTTAGGATACTTAAATAGAAATTAAACAGTAAATTAAGTTTTTAAATCGAATATCAATTAACTGAATTATTGCAAGTCGATTTCGACCGCACATGTTCAGAGTACCTACAGAATGAGTAACAACATGTCCGGTAACTCTAAACTTGCAATAATTAAGTTATTTGATACTCGGTGTTTAACCAAACTTGTTGTATTATTAGATATAATTAATTATATTAAATACGTTTCTGAAGTTTGGTTAAATTTAGTTGAGTTTTTACAAAATATAGTTATTTAAGTAAAAAACACGTATAGACAGACATACAATAAACGAAAAGAGATAGACCATTACTTACATTTACTTTTTGGCTCCTTTTGATCTATGGAACAATATCCCAAAGTTTCTAACGAGAGTTTTGGAACACCCTGTATACAGCTTATAGATAAGTGTAAAGATATTTCAAACTGTTTCAAATACAGAGATGATCGAAAAAAACGCTGGTAAAAACTCAAACAAAACCAGGAATCGGAATCTAATCGTAATTTATCCATTACTTAAGTGGTGAGAAAAAGCAATTCACCTCTATCAGTGAAGTATGTATTCCACGCACGACTATTAACTGTTAATCGGATTAAATTGTGCCTCCAGAGCAACAACGCCATAGTCCTGTATACCAAGCGGAGTGCTGAAACATTTCTGGGAAGGGGCTTGTGGGAAACCTTCAGGAACCTACTTCAGCCAATAGTAATAAATTAAATAAAAGGCCATTCCACTTCTCGGCCACACAAAGTATCAAAGCTCGTAAAATCGGAGCGATCGTGAGAAAGTAAGCTAGCACTTTATCCCTCTGATTTGCGATAATGAAGAGCTACGATGCCTAGTCATTTAGCTTTTCAAATGGATATTGATATTGTTTTTAAAATATGACACTTATGAAATTGTACACGGTTAGAATAGATTAGGTAACACATTAATTGTCAAGTTTCACACAGGAAATTATAAAAAAAGGACTTAAGAACTGAAAAAAAAACTAATTCAAAACATTTTTTTAAATGTCTTTTCACTTCAAACAAAAAATTAAGACCATTATAAATATTTTGTAATGCCACAAACATGGGTTGAAAAGTATTCTTTTTGTGATTTATTTCACAACCATCTTTAATCAAGGTTTTGTAATTTTCCATATATTTATTAGCTGATACAATATCTTCGTTACTTCATCAAATAAGACAATCTATATGTCATAAACGTTTACATTGATAAGTTATTGAAATTCCATAATAAATAAAGTGTGTGTATGACATATTAAACTCTCTTATTTATTTAAATATTATATCAAAACCACTAAAAACGTTTGATAAAAAAACAATTTACTATATTTACTTTAAAAATGCGCGAATTTGGTTTTTATCATAGCTCCATTTACTGTTTTGAAAAACCACAATCAAACTTGATAATCAAATTTAATTAGATCAGTTCAAATAAATTACATGTTTACTGGAAAAAATTAAGAAAGATAAATTTACCAGCAAGGACTTTAAGTATTTCTCAGTATATTCTCTGTAGGTCATTTAAAGATAATGCTGGAAATGAATAAAAACTAAAACACTGAAAATAATGCACGATGTTGTTTGAACAAAATAATGGACTGTAATGAATTGAAATTATTCTAACAATACAGAGAAAAAACATATTGAAATGTACAAACAGCTGATAACTTGATATTTTTGACATTACATTAAAAATTGATATTATTACTATATACATTCTTCCGGCAGGAAATTAGTGATTGTCTTTATCGGTGGGAAGTTTAATGATTTTCACAACTGGTCTTCTAAATATTCCTTTTATAGTTTCCAAGTCCACCGATCTAACTGTATTGTGTTTGTCAGGATAAATTTGGTTAACTATTGCAATTGGGTATTTCATTGGTTGCACATTGTCTTCTTTGATTAAAACTACATCTCCAACTTTGATATTTTCTTGTTTGATTTTCCATTTTTGCCGTTGTTGAAGGGTGTGCAAATATTCAACATGCCATCTTTTCCAAAAGTCTCTTCTCAGTTTTTGAACTAGTTGCCATCTTTTATTGTAGTTGATTGGGCCGTTTTCTGCACTTTTGTCAGGAAGGGCTGTCAAAGTATCACCAGTAATGAAGTGTCCTGGGGTCAAAATGTCTGTTTCAGATTGGTCACTTGAAAGTCTGCAAATAGGTCTAGAATTGAGTATCGCTTCTATTTGAATCACAAGCGTGTTCAATTCTTCAAACGTCAAAATGTGATCTCCAAGTACTCGCTTCAAGTGATGTTTGGCTGATTTAACTGCTGATTCCCATAGTCCACCCATGTGAGGGGAGCTTGGAGGGATAAAATGCCAGTTTATTCCTTTTGTGGCAGATTTGTCATGAATTTCATTACTTGAATCTTTGAAAAACTTCTTTAGACTGTTGTCGGCTCCTACAAAGTTTGTACCATTGTCCGAGTATATGTCTTTCGGTAGGCCTCTCCTTGAAATAAATCTGTTAAGCGCTGCTAAAAAAGCTTCTGTTGATAAGTCTGAAACTAATTCCATATGTACAGCTTTTACGCTCATGCAAATGAATATTGCCAAGTAAGTTTTCCTTAAAGTTTTGCAACGTCCTCCTATTTGTTTCGTCAAGAAAGGACCTGCATAGTCACATCCAGTTTCAAAAAATGGTTTTGTCAGTGTAACTCTCGATGATGGTAGGTTTCCCATTAGAGGACAAATTGGTGTTCCATTGAATTTTATACATTTTACACATCTTCTTACAATACTGCGTATTTGATTTCTCACATTACCAACAAGCCAATATTTTTGTCTCACATCATTCGTGATAAATTGAATCCCTGCATGGAAATACTTTTCATGAGTATGAGTTAAATAAGTTTTTACAAATGAGTGATTTGCAGGTAAAATAATTTGATGAGTTTTGTTGTAGTGTAGGTTCGAATTTTGGATCCGGCCACCAACTCTCAAGATTCCATGTTCATCAATAAAAGGATTCAAACTTAAAAGTTTGCTGTTCTTTTTTACTCTTCCTTTATCTTGTAAATTTCTCATATCATCTGGAAAGCTCAATTGTTGAATATGTTTCACAATGCATCTGTGTGCGTCTTCCAGTTCATGCACTGATAAAGGACCTGATATATTACACCTTTTGATGTTTTTTAAGTATCTCATGCAGTAAGCTGTTACTCGAATAGTTTTTGTATAAGAATTAAATTTGAGATACCATTCGTCTTCTTCTTCTTTAGTTGTTAAAGCACATTTAATTGTTCTTGTTTCAGGAATTGTATTTGAATCGAAACAATAATTTTCAAGATCATTCTTGTTGTTCAACGCTTGAGGTTCAGAAAGCCATTGAGGGCCTGACCACCATTTCTGTTCTTTTGTGAGTTTTTCTCCTGAAATTCCTCTTGATGCAATGTCTGCTGGGTTTTCTTCCGATTTAACGTGTTTCCATTGAGAAATGTTTGTTAATGCTTGTATTTGAGATACTCTGCTACTAACGAAGGTTTTCCACTTCATAGGATCTTTAGATATCCAAGCTAAGACTACAGTTGAGTCCGTAAACAGGTATGTATTTTCAATTGGTAGATAAGGTTTGATCTTTGCTACCATCTTCGCTAATAATAGCGCTCCACATAGCTCTAGTCGTGGAATTGTACTCTTCTTTAAGGGGGTGATTTTTGATTTTGCCATGATTAATCTTACTGTTGTTTGTGTTGACGAGACACTTCTCATGTAAAGTACTCCTGCAGATGCTTTCTCCGAAGCATCGCAAAATCCTACTAAATCATGTGTTGCATTTTGTTCAAATGAAATCAGCGGTCTGGGAATGGTGATATTTTTGAAATGTTGAAGTCCGTTTCTATGTTGATGGAAGTCGTTTGCTATTTGCTGAGGAACCTCGTCATCCCAACTCTTGCATTGTGACCAAGTGTCTTGAAGGATTAATTTTGCTTTTGTAACTGCTGGACATAAAAATCCTAAGGGATCATAGAGTTTTGCTACTTCTGATAAAATGATTCTCTTCGTCAATGGTGTAGGTATATTTGTCACATTCAATGAATATAGATATGTATCATGGTGAGGATTCCATTGCATTCCTAAAAGATTAACAGTATTGTCCTTGGACTGAATTGATACTTCAGTTTGAGACTGATCGCTGATAAGCTCTTTTGAATTTGATGACCACTTTCTTAGGTTGAATCCTGATCGACTCATTACATGTTCTAAATCCTGTTTTATTTGCTTAGCATTTTCAATTGTATCTGCGCCTGAGATAAGATCGTCAACATAAAAATCTTCTTTTAAAATTCTACTAATTTCTGGATACTGCTTCTTGACGTCATCTGCTAGTTGATGTAAGCATCTGATTGAGAGGTATGGGGCACAAGCAGTTCCATATGTGACTGTACAGAGATCATAAGATTGAATATGTTCTGAAGGATTTGATCTCCAAAGAATTCTCTGATAACATTGATCTTCTGGTGTTATTAAAATCTGTCTGAAAAACTTCTCAATGTCTGCAGTAAAAACACACTTGTGTAGTCTGAAACGTGTAAGTAAGGATACTATGTCTGATTGTAACTTTGGGCCAATGTACAAATGATCGTTTAAAGAAGTGCCACTTGTAGTTTTAGATGAACCGTCAAACACTACTCTGACTTTAGTTGAAGTACTACTAGGTCTGTATACTGCATGATGTGGTAGGTAATAGTTGTGATTCATCATACTTGTGTCACTGTTTGGGGTAGGTTTCATGTGATTTAACTCAATGTACTCATTTATGAATTGATCATAAGACTGTTTCTTGTTTTTATCTTCCTCAAATGAACTTTCTAAACGTTGGAATCGTTTTAATGCAATATGATATGAGTCACCTAAACTTGTGATAGAGGGTTTGAATGGCAAATGAACACAAAATCTGCCCGATTGATCTTTTGAATGTGTATTTATGAAGTGATCCTCACATATTATGTTTTCATCTGTACTAGCTGGTGAATCCTGTTTGTAACCAACATCCTCAGAATTCCAAAATTTCTCCATTAAAGTATTTAGACCATCATCATGTCTGATAAACAGTGTTTTGACTTTATTTGAAGCTGTTTTGACATCTGCTGATGAGATTTCACCTATCAATAAGAATCCTAGTTTTGTATTGATAGCACAAGGGGTTCCTGGTGGACCTCTGATTACTCCATCTATTAAAAGTGATGAATAGATATCAGCACCAAGAATGATATCGATGCTGCTTGATTGAAAGAAAAATGGATCAGCAAGTTCAAGGTTGTTTATGTGTGTCCAATGATCAAATGATGATGAAGACAATGAGGTGATACTGGTAAGCTTTCTCAATATGAAAGTGTTGACTCTGATTGCTTCTTGTTTTGTGCGCAACAAACAAGTTGTAAGGCCACGTGTGTTACCAACATGAGTATGACCAACACCTTGTACTTGAACATTACATGATTGTATTTTCAAGTTGAGTTTTTGAGCACAATGCTCTGAAATGAAACTTGCCTCACTACCAGGATCAATCAAAGCACGACATTTCTGAAAGTCGCCTTGAAAGTCTTGAATTTCAACGATTGCTGTTGAAAGTAATACTCTTTTTACATTATGAACACCTGTTGATAATATTTTTGGGTTTGCTGCTACACTGTCAGTAGATTGTTGTGCTACTGAAATCGTTGAGTCTTGTTTGTCACTTTTCAACGGTTGTGAAAATGGTGAATCTAAGTTAGTTACTGAATGTGTTGAATTTGACTTCTGTAAATGCAATAAGGTATTATGGGGCTTTGAGCAAATTTTACATTTTGAACCTTTGCAAGCTGAAATAACATGACCAGCTGACAGACAATTGAAACATCTGTGAAGTTGTTTCACCTTTTGGATTCTGTCATTTGTGTTGAGTTTCAAAAACTCATTGCAACTGAATAACTCATGAGAGTTTTGACACATAGGACATGAGACACACTTAACCCGATTTACTTCAGTTGTGTGTAGACCTAGACCTGGTTTCATTGCTGAATTGCTTTGATTAGTCTTGAAGTTAAAACTAGATTTTACTTTATTGACACTGCTAGCATCTAGTGCATGTATGTATTGTTTTAAAAATGTTTCAAACTCTGAGAAAGAAGGGGGTTCAGCTGACGTGCTACTTAACTCCCATTTAGTTCTCAAGTCTTGATCAAGTTTGGAAGCTAACATGTAAACTAACAAAATATCCCACTCTTCAGTTTTGTAACCAAGGCTATTTAGAGCTCGAATGTTCACATTTGCTGTATCTAGTAACTGTTTAATGTTTGCTAGTGATGAAGCATTTGGTAATGAAAATAATGCATTTAAATGAGCATTGACTATAAGTTTTTTGTTTGAGTATCTTTCTTTTAAAATATCTAAAGCTACATTGTAGTTAGGTTGTGTCAAGGGCAAGGATGAGATGAGACTGAGTGGTTCTCCCTTTAAACTAGATTTCAGATAGTAAAATTTCTGAATTTCTGCCAAATCATTGTTTTTGTCGATAGTTGAGTTGAAAAGATCAAAAAAAGATGTCCAATTTTCAATTTTACCCTCAAAGGTTGGTAAATTAATTTTGGGCAGTACTACTGTGTCATTTTTCCTACTGAAGCTAAATTCTTTGACTGATTGGTTTGATGGGGTTGAATTCAATTTATTTGAATTGTTTAAAATGGTGTCGAATTCAGATTTTAGTGAATAGTAATTATCTTCAAACTCAATAAAATTTGTATCTGTATCATCTGAAGCTATGGTATCAATGCTGGATTGTACTTCACAAAATTCCAAGTAGAGTTGTTCGAGTTTTGAGTCTCTTACCTTAATGTCTGAAATTGCTCCATTTTCTACATCAAAATTACTTACAAAATTAACCATCTGTGTAATGGAAGCTTTTAGTCTGCCTCTTTTTGCTATTAGAATTTTCAAATCTTCCATTGTTTATGTTTGGAAATGTGCTGAAATAAATAACTATGAAGTATTGTTTTTATGATTAAAAACAAAACAAAACAAAAAATGATTGCCTTTTTGACTGAAACAAAATAATATCCGGCTCGAAGGACCAAATGGAAATGAATAAAAACTAAAACACTGAAAATAATGCACGATGTTGTTTGAACAAAATAATGGACTGTAATGAATTGAAATTATTCTAACAATACAGAGAAAAAACATATTGAAATGTACAAACAGCTGATAACTTGATATTTTTGACATTACATTAAAAATTGATATTATTACTATATACAATAACCAATGATCCATACATAATTGTTGAATCTTACAACACCTACTTTGCTCAAATAGCAGAGAAGACATTACACCAAAATGGACTACCATTCCAAGACACTGATGAAATCCATCCTGTGGAAGAGAATGCTGTCTTCAAACCATGTCACTCTATCCCACTACCATAAAATAAGTGAAGCATACAATAAATTCACTTAGACCCAAAAAGTTCAGTAGATGAGTACAGCTCTAAGGCAGTCAAACACTGTGTAGAAGAACTGGTAGTCCCCCTCACTTCCATTATAAACAAATCATTTTCAAAAGGACAGTTCCCAACAGCACTCAAAACATCTAAGGTATATTCTAAACACAAAAAAGGACCAACATTAAACATTTGTAATTACCAAACCATATCCCTGATTTCCACATTCTAAAAAATTATAGAAAAAAATAGCACTACAGCAACTCCTAACCCACCTAAAACAAAATGACCTTATAACCATCAGTCAGCTTGGATTTCTTAAGGGCAAATCAACTAATACAGCCATCATCGGTTTCATTGAATACATCACAGAGCATATAGATAAGATACAGTTTACTACTGGACTCTTCCAATACTATAGCAAGGCTTTTGACTGCATTGGACATACATTAACCTCAAAAAAACTAAAATCAATGGGAGTTAGAGGAGTAGCCAATGACTGGTGTTGGCTTAGAAGTCCATAACCTTCGGACTTCTAAGCTATCCGAAGGGTTGACAGCTAGTAGTAGAATTGCAATTTACAGCTAACAATTGTAGTAGAACCCATAGATCAGCCCCTAAAAAATGGCCTAAGCAAAAAAAAAAAAAAAAAAGGACAGATATGTGTCCTTTTTATCTTACTGACTAATGACTTTCCAGCCTGTATACAAAATCCAACACCATCTGTATTATGTATGCTGATAACACTACATTGTTAATCAAGAATAACACAGCAGATGGCATATACAATACTGCCACTTCAGCACTGACTAGAACCATTAACTATTGCTAGACCAATGTCTTAGTGATGAACCCCTCTAAGACAATACAAATTAATTTTAGAAGAAAAAAGAAGATATCCCTAACTTTCCCAACATAATTCAAAATAGCATACATTTCCTTGGCATTACCATAGACAAAGACCTTACCCATAAATGAACACATAATGAACACAAAAATGAACATATAAATAATGTCTGCAAAAAGATGAGCTCTGGAGTCTATTTGGAAAGGTGTATGAAATGGATAGAAAATCAAGAAACAGCCAAGCTGGCATACTACGCTCTTGTGGACTCCCATATGAGATATGGACTTATTGCATGGGGTGGTCTATCAGCTGGCGACCTAAATAGAGTTCTAACAATTCAAAAAAAGGCTGTAAGGACACTTGCTGACCTTCATCAGCGAGAAAGTTGTAAGCAAGCCTTTAGAACACTTGGAATATTAACTGTTACAGCCCTCTACATTTTACAAGTAATTTTACATGTCGAAAAACAATATCTTGAAACAAATTCACTCCTATAACACCCGTGATGCTGCAAAGTATACAATACCGTGATATAGGATAACCTTATTTGAGAAGAACCCATCATATGTTGGATGAAAACTAAAAAAAATATGCTACCAAACACCCTAAGTAACCTAACAGGAAAGTACCTCAAGAAGGAGCTGCAAAAATACTTTCTGGACAACCCAGTCTACACCATTGATGAATTCCAGAGTCTACTGCAATGAAGACTTTACCACCTTGACATCAACAATATAACCTTTTAACTCTGTAACTTCTTACTCTTGTAATTTTGTTAACTTGAATCAATTTCTTGAAGTTATTGTACATGTAATGAATAAATAAAAAAAAAAAAAAATAATAAAATACTTTGTACAACTTGAGCAGAATGCCACTTATAAAGAGTTTTTTTTTTCATTATATTCCTTGGTATAGAATTTTTTTTTATTTTTTTTATTTTTTTTTATTGCGTTGTAACAATTTTAACATGTCATGCAATCGTCAATATTATATACAGAAATATTTAAAATGTGTTAAAAATTCTAAAACTAAACAACAAATGGTCATTCATCCCCACATTCATATACATTACTACTACATTACTAACATTCATACAGCCACAATCACACTGCCTTCCTGTCCTGCTATTTAATCTTAATCTTCCCAGCGACTCATCATGAACTCATCCACAGAATAGAACGCTTTAGACACCAAAAGGTGTCTAAGTCGAGTTTTGAATTGAGTTTGGTTATTAATTGGAAATCCTTCAGGGAGTTTGTTGATTAGTCTGACACCAACCTGATGTGGCATGTGGTCTGATAGTGCCAATCTGTGTTGCTGTGTTCGGAGGTTGTCCCTGCCTCTAGTGTAGTATTGGTGAACGTTTCTGCCACGAATCAAGGAAGAACGTGATCTGCAGTATAGTATCACCTCAAACATATAAAGGCAAGGTAAAGTCAGTAATTTTAACTCCCTAAAAGAATTCCGGCACAACTCTCTGAGGTTCAACTTAGCAATTATTCTAACAGCCTTTTTTTGAAGTTTAAAAACTCTTTCAATTTTGCTTTTTGCACAACCTCCCCAAAGTCTCACTCCGTATTCCAGATGTGAATACACCATGCCATAATAGGCCATGAGTAAGACACTAGGGGAACAGAACTTTGCAAGATTGCGCAACGCATATATACCTTAAGCAATTTTACCACAAACGTGGTCAATATGATCGTCCCAAGTCAGTCCTCTATCAAGGAACATTCCAAGGAATTTTGTGGAATTTACCGCCTCTAAAAGAGTGTCATCCACGAAGACATGGGGTTGAGATTGGAGCTCCTGCTGTCGCAGGCAAAAACTCATTATGTTGGATTTGGCTTTATTTGATTTTAGATTCAGTTCACTGAAATGTTGGATGCAAGAACTCAGCTCTATAAATATATATACTTTTAATACACATTAGAAGACTAGGAATATTGAAGTTTATGTTCAGGAGTGTTCAGATATCTTATATAAGGTTGGATGATCAAGTAATGCTGACAGCAAGTCTGATGGCAGTAGTTGTCTTATTAAACTGTATACATCGCAGCAGGTATATGACCACTAATATTTTGACGAAACTAGAAACTGTTAAAAACTAATAAGAATATTATATACTGGGTATAGGTCATTGTAGATCAAGTCTAAGGATAGGAGGAAAAGATTGCGTTCCTAATAAGAATATTATATACTGGGTATAGGTCATTGTAGATCAAGTCTAAGGATAGGAGGAAAAGATTGCGTTCCTAATAAGAATATTATATACTGGGTATAGGTCATTGTAGATCAAGTCTAAGGATAGGAGGAAAAGATTGCGTTCCTAATAAGAATATTATATACTGGGTATAGGTCATTGTAGATCAAGTCTAAGGATAGGAGGAAAAGATTGCGTTCCTAATAAGAATATTATATACTGGGTATAGGTCATTGTAGATCAAGTCTAAGGATAGGAGGAAAAGATTGCGTTCCTAATAAGAATATTATATACTGGGTATAGGTCATTGTAGATCAAGTCTAAGGATAGGAGGAAAAGATTGCGTTCCTAATAAGAATATTATATACTGGGTATAGGTCATTGTAGATCAAGTCTAAGGATAGGAGGAAAAGATTGCGTTCCTAATAAGATATAGCTAATTTTACAGCAGTTGATCCCAAACCAGCATTCAGTTTCTTATTACAGAAAAGACCGTAGTGGTCGGTGTCTGGTTGGAACATGAGCATCAATGGATTTCCTTCTCCAGCGACAGTTGTATATTCAAATTAATAAATCAACACCTCAGAAATAACAAAATCAGCTGATTTTGTTTTCTTCAAAAAATATAATTTTATTATTTAATGATTGTTTAGATTTTTCTTGTGGCATGTAACTAATTAAGATATTGTAAAATCACAATATAGAGGAAGCACTTTTTTTATTTAAAGTAATGAAATTAATTTATTTAATCAAGTAATTAAAACTAAAGTATTGCAATAACTTAAAACAACCATTTAATATAAATTTTCAAATTTCAACCAACTCAATGATGAATTAAAAAACATATGTCCAATAATTAAATAAAACGTTTTATAAAAAACTGAACTTCATGGAGTAAACTTTGTTGACATTATCCACACAAGCACCATTGAGCAAACTATAGAAACATAGCAGCTAACCTAAATCATATCCAAGGCTAGATTTTGAACAGACTGTACACAATAGACTTAATAGAAGTTTGGAGGGGGATATTCCTATCTCACTTGCACTACCTCTCCTACACGCCTAGTACCATAGCCCGATTATACCTTAGCGAAACTAATGTTAACACATTTGCTGTGGACTGGCCGGTGGCGGCAGGAGGCATTACTTGCGCCAGTGACAAGCAGGCCCCTGGTGGCCGCCATTTTGTAGTCCTACTAATATCTTTAGTTTGAGCTCAGTACCTGGAGAGATAACATTGTATTTCGTTTCTGCATTTATAAATAGGCAGTATAGACAATGGTTGGTTTGGTTTTCAAACTAAATAAGTTTTACATGTTTCAAGGTCGCATATTTTTCAGTTAGTATTTTTGTTGTGTATATATTTATGATAATAATAAATCCTTTATTGCATGAACAATATAAAAAAACATTGTATCGCAAACGTCAGTATTAAAATTAATTAATCTAAGGCCTTAATTTAACCAATCATTCATAACAATAAATACACACAAACATACATTCAAGGAGGGCATTCACACAAATCTACCTATAGTGTTTCAAACTCCCACAACAGTCAACGGGATGTGTCTAGCCAATTAAGTTGATCTCCCAGACACGTGCTAGGAACATATGCTGTAAAAAGCCTGGGACAACAGTATGTCTATCAAGCGGGTCTTAAATATTTTTGAATTTGGAGCAATTTTAATTTCTTTAGGTGAGCTGTTAATTAATTTGACACCCACCTGCGAGAGCAAGTGTTGATAGACTACCATTCTGTGTTGCCCAGTATGGTAGTCATGTCTGCCTCAAGTATTATAATTATGTAAGTCACTGCCCCTTATCAGGTTGCATTTGGACATACAATATATTTGTTTTTTTATAGTTTATATTGTTTTTTGTTTATATAGTGCTTTCATATTAACATATTCACTGTGGCGGGGTTCCTGCTGTAACCTTGAGGTTTTTGTTTATTGGGTTTTTGTCAACAGTGAGTGTTTATTGTTTAGTAGTGTTTTAACCTCATATCTTCTGACAGTGTACAGTTAGTGTTAAGTGTATAAT
>JAQJVL010007889.1:0-21937 GCA_035578905.1 Stictocephala bisonia
GCCCTTTTGCAAAAAAATTTTAAATTTAAAAAAAAATTTTTGACTAGACACTTGTTTTGCAACCAGTTTATTAAAATCTTGTATATACACGTAATGCGATACATCACCACTTTTGATAAGTAATAAATCCGTGTGATCGTTTCTTTCAATAGATGCTAATTGTAATGGAAATACATTGTTGGAAGAGTCTAAACCAAAAACATGTACAGACGTTCCAGGATTTTGTTTTTCAAATCGTTTTATGTCACTTAGTGAGGTGGGATAGTCTACAACTCGAAAATTATACTTGTGTTGTAACTCTTCATATCTACGGTCAGGTCTTTCACTGTGATCACCTTCTATGAATTTTGTTAACATTGCATAATAAAAACATTTGTTGTCAACATTTTGCACATTGATACATGCCTTCGTGTTTGAGATCTTCTTAGGTAATGGTATGTAGCTGCTTCCTCGATCACCATAACCATGCTTATGCACTCTAATATCCAAACCTTCAACAGAGAGTAAACTCCATCCGGATCCTCTTCCTTCATGTTCACTTAATTTTAAAATCAATTCTTCATACATACCATCAATGATTTCTTCAACATCAGTTGTCGCTAAAATAGATTTATTCTTTGTGATAAATCCTCGTGGTGAAAGTTCATTTTCAACGTTTGTAAATACAGCGTCTAGTATTATTCCAAATTTTATAAAGTTCAGTCTTTTTTGTTCATTCTTCAATGTTGTTATCACCAACTGTTTCCCTTTACTCAAAAACTCTTGCAGATTGTAATGTAAAGTGTTTTTAATTTTGTAATGTCTTACTGACGATCTATCCAACGCCTGTGCTAAAACTTCCACTTTGAGACTAGTTGCAGGCGCATATTGTATAACACTGGGTCTTCTTTGTTGTCGTTCTTCTAAAGTGTGAAATAATTCATAATGAATAAGCAATAGTATTTCATCGTTGAACTCTTCACAACAAATGCTGCAGATACACATGTTTAGCTGTTGAGTCTTGGAAAGTTCAACTAACAATGATATTCGGTCAGCGCTTGTTCTTTATATATACATGATGACGTCACGATCAAGTAATACGTCTTGTCAAACCAATCACAGAACTCAGTATCCCCCTTCCATTTACTGTTGCGTTACTTAAGGAGTTGAAGTTTGTAAAACCAGTTCATATCGTTGAGATGGCTCCCACTGACAATGTGTTTTGCGGAAAAGGGAGGAATATTCTCCATATAGTCAATAGTGAAGTAGACGAGGACGATGACTACTTCACTATTGACGATATCTTTAACGTGTCGGATGATGATGATGATAGTCTACCCACCACCACCTCAAACAGCCAAGCAACAACACCCGTGCTAGAAACTTCGTGGAACATTGGGTCTCCAAGTTCTACATCAGCTTCGTGGACCTTTGAGACACTCACTTCATCACCATCACCAACACCGTCACCCACAACACCGACTACCTCTTCCACAACACCGACTACCTCTTTCAATGTTAATGATATTGAAAGGGGTCGACCAAACTGCTGCAGGAGGCTGTTGTTCGTGAGGAAGAGACTTTTTGCGGAGGTTGGCAACAGCAGCAGCGAAGATAGTAGCGGAGAAGACTGGAAGAGGCTTTTTGTGGAGGATAGCAGCAGCGAAGATAGCAGCGGAGAAGACTGAAGCTATACATTTGTTAAATAAAATTAATAAAATAAAATTAATAAAATGAAAGAAAAATAAAAAAATAAACAAAAAAAAAAAAAAAAAAAAACCTTCTTGTACAGAACAATTTGAAAGAACTTGTTCTGTACAAGAAGGTTTTTTTTTAAACACTCCTCTTGACCTTGAAACCCAAGACACATCATCAAACACTAGAACCTTTTATTTATAAATC
The DNA here is from genome assembly GCA_035578905.1 of Stictocephala bisonia. Classification (NCBI taxonomy): domain Eukaryota; kingdom Metazoa; phylum Arthropoda; class Insecta; order Hemiptera; family Membracidae; genus Stictocephala; species Stictocephala bisonia. Next base: position 1,882 of record JAQJVL010007889.1, read on the forward strand.
TTATTAATTGTGATAAATTGTAAGTTAGAAGATAAAGTTCAAGGTCATTTAAACGAAGCGGAAATCGTTGTCAAATTATAAAACATTTGTACTACAAATGATTATAATTTGACAACGTTTTCCTAAAAAAAAAAAAAAAAAAAAAGAAAAAAAAGAAAGAACAAAACAATTTAAGGTTTTACATAAATTGTTATGTCAGCTAGAAAGTCAAACCTTCTAGTGAATGATACAGACCACAAGGGGAGCAATGTTTTGGATAATTTGCCGCTGTAACGACACTCTCGACATGAATACTCGATCATAGCATACACTTCTGTATACTTGGCCAATAGCTCCGTAAACTCTTCATTACATTTCACCAGCTCCTCCCTGGAGCTAGCTTTTCTTCTAAGAATTATAAGCGCAGGAGCCATATCTCCCAATAATGATAATCCGGACACAGCAACGTCCTTATGTAGTACTGACAATTGATTAAGTGGGGGTAGTAACTGACGGGTGGGGATAATAACTAACCGCTCTTGTAGGTCAAAGGTCAAGGTCATTCAAAACTTAGAAAAAAAAAAAAACACTAGTGTTTAGCATTCAAAGCATAAGCAAACATGCAACTACAGAAAAGCCAGAACATGCAACTACAGAAAAGACACAGGATGAAGAGAAACATGCAACAACAGAAAGACACAACAGGAAGAAAACATTTTTCCTGAAAGAGAAAACATATATGATTAGTACACATCATTTTTCCTGAAAGAGAAAACATATATGATTAGCACACATAATATATGGGATAGGGTAAATATATATTTATTTTTAATAAACAGTACTAACTGAAATATACGAAATGAACACCCTGTCTCGCCAGAGACAGAGCTTGAGGTCTTCACACCCAGTCTCGCCTGAGACGTGAGTTTGTAACAGCTAGAGTCTGCGTCGAAGTTGATCCCCCATTCACTTTTCTCGAAACAAGTCAAGGTAGAGAGGAAAATAGAAAAACATTGAGCCGGTTTGCAGTGCCGTACTCGAATGTTTAAAGGGAAAGACATATAGAGCCGGTTTGCAGTGCCGTACTCAAATGTCTAAGGAAGTAAAACATTGAACCGGTTTGCAGTGCCGTATTCAGATGTTTTGAGGGTAAAGGGTATAGAGCCGGTTTGCAGTGCCGTACTCCAATACCCAAGGAAGAGAGGACTTGTTTCTTGTGTGAAGTCAGCTCTTCAGCTAGGTGTCTGCTGGAGATCTTCACACTCAGTCTCGCCTGAGACGTGAGTTTGTAACAGCTGGAGTCTGCATCGAAGTTGATCCCTCATTCACTTTTCTCGAAACAAGTCAAGGTAGAGAGGAAAATAGAAAAACATTGAGCCGGTTTGCAGTGCCGTACTCGAATGTTTAAAGGGAAAGACATATAGAGCCGGTTTGCAGTGCCGTACTCAAATGTCTAAGGAAGTAAAACATTGAACCGGTTTGCAGTGCCGTATTCAGATGTTTTGAGGGTAAAGGTATAGAGCCGGTTTGCAGTGCCGTACTCCAATACCCAAGGAAGAGAGGACTTGTTTCTTGTGTGAAGTCAGCTCTCGAAGTGGATACCCCAACTGAAGCGCAGCTCGCTTTTATAGGATAGAAAGTGGTGGGGATGTATTTCAAGGTCAACCTTCAGTTATAAAAAAAATGTAACATTCTACACTCTGTAGAATGTTACATTTTTTTTAGGCCTTGAAAAAGGCCATTTGTAGCAAACCTCAAAGTGAACTACCAAGTAGTACACTGTGGGGCTTGCTTCCACTCTGCGTGCCCATCCGAGTTGCGGATGAGGTAGTGTCGGCTACTTAGTCGTTCTGGGTGTTCCATACCAAGAGGTGCGAGCAATATGTAATGAACGCCATCACACATCAATCTCACCCTAAGGCAGCCAACCATCCGAACGAAGAAGTATCGCTTACCTCTCTTCAATCGGTTTATCCGCAACTTCTTACAGGGCTCGGAAGTGGTGGAAGGAGTCAATGCGACGGAGCGAGGTTTCTTTGGTTGGTGTTTTGAACAAAACACCGAACAAATTGCACTTGCTCCGCCGCATTTTTCCCCTTTCTTTGCCCCTTTTAGGAAGGTATAGGAACAAGGAGTTCTGGAGGTGTTGCAGGATTTACGTAGTTTTTGTAGGCTAAGGAATTTCTGGGAAGGGCGCTGGGGTGATGGGATCTTGGTCTTGGGCACAGTAGAGCGCTGAGGTGATGTTGACAGCGTTAAGGCCGGCGTCGAAGGCTTCGCAGCCGTGGAAGACATCGTGGTGGTTTCAGCAGGCTTCATGGGAGATTGGATTGGAGAGATCAGGTCCGGTGGTGGTACCCTCACATCTACGCAATCCAAGCTCTCCGTGGAAGACAGCAGATCCAAACTCTCCGTGGACGACGGTAGAATGGGGTTATTCCGCAAAGATCACCGGAAGATTTCCGTTCAATGGCTCCTATTGTAGTCATAGATTGTTCCAAACAAAACGAATCAGTTAAAACCTCTAGTGTTGATATGAAATTGGAGCTAGAGTTTGAGGCTAATGTTCCTGAAAATACTAGCGCTTATTGTTTAATTCTACACGATAAGATTGTCACCTATACACCGCTAACCGGAGTGGTGAAAATGATATTATAAAACTAAAATCCGCCCCCCCCCCACTCTACTTCAAAAAAGTATAAATACCCAGGAAACTAAGAGCATTTCATTTCATCGCAGTTTGTGCTCGAGTCAACATCGTGCTACCAAGATGAGTGCTACTATGGATACACCTCTATTGGATGATGGCAGAGAGGATGAGGATTCTCCAGTGAAAACCAACCCTAAGAAGAAGAGGAAAATTGAAGAACCCCCTATTGTGACTGCATTAGCAGAGGTTTTCCTTCGTATTATGTACCCTCTATCAACATGCATGACTAAGTTTGTAACCGTAGGACTTGTTAAAACTTTGAATTATTCCCCTAATGTTATCTTCCACCATGGAGCAAAAACCGTTCAGTTTTCTGAAAGTGCATGGGAATCCTTTGTTAAACATTTGCATTTAATTGAATGCTATTTAGCAAACAATGTAGTTGGAAGAAAAACGAATGTAAGGTTATTGGACAGTGATATTGAAATTGATATTGTTAAACAACGTGGAGAACAACAGGTGCGAATTAGAAATCTAACAAGACACGAAGAAAAACTGTTACTTACAAAACAAGATTTCTTTATTTTAAATAATACAGCTCCTTCAATTAACAGATACGTCAAACAATTAGGATTTTCTAAACCTATACTTCAGGACTACTTAATACACACCATGGAAACTCAACCCGATGCACCCGTTTTATACAGTCCCATAGATACTTCTATTTTTAATAGAATTCCCTACGAAGTGGAAGTGTGGAGACATTTACGGGACTTTGTAAACCTAAATGAAAACAACGGAGAACAATGTGAAGAAGAAGAAGAACAAGTTAAAGAAGAAGTAATAGAATAGAGTTTATTGAATGGTGCATATAAATTATTACCTATCTAATTAGGAATTCAGTTTACTCAACCGCTGCAATGAGTAACGATCAAGTGTGTTTTAAGGATGATGTTTGCGTAATTGAGGAAAGACCATGTGTTGTTGAATGCCAAGCTTTCTATGATTCTGATGATGAGTATATTATTAAAGAACTAACCTTTTTAGATATGAACACAAATGTGGTTTACTACTTCTTATTTCAACCACCATTTTCTTTTAGAAAACTTTTAAAGAAAGCTCAAAGAACAAACAAATGGTTAATGAATAACTACCATTACATTACATGGGGTGAGGGTTTTACAAGTTATAAAGACGTTAACAGTATTATGTATCATTTCTGTTCAAAATTTACTACGTTTTATACAACTGGTAGTAAAAAGAGAAGTTGGATTAAAATGTATACAACAAGAAATGTATACGATACCATTATAGATAGAAGTTTTAAAGATAATTATGAAGGTGTATGTCTGAGTGTACAAAATCAATTCCACAGTGTTTCGAATTGTGCATTGCAAAAAGCTTACCGTTTAGCTGCTTTTTTAAATCAAGGACAGAACTGCAGTGGTGGTGGGGATAAGGAAACGTATAAATATGAGAGCTCCCCACAAACAATGCATCAGTATTACTCAGAGCTCCGAGGAGACAACATCTAGTACAACAGCAAAGAAGCAGTTTTGAAGATGGCATCGCAGCAGTCTATTCAAACACTACTTGAACGCAAACTCCAAGTCATCTGTACTACCAACAAAGCGTTGTTCAGAATTAAAGGAGCAGAAACATTACATCGTACATCAAATAAGAAAACTGGACACCTCTGTGGGAGATGCAATTCTGGTTACTTTAAGCGATGCACCATACACTTCTGGTGATGTACCGAAATTTCAGGTTTTCCTACCCAAACGTTTTGTTAATCTTTTACAAAACGAAAATCTGAGCAATATACAACCAGGGATGCTCTACTTGGAGTCACACGGAGTTAGCGGTCACAACTCTACAGAACTCTCTCTTCATATGCTGACATCTTCCTAGATCCAAGAGTACATGGAAGCATCAACACTCCAGTTTAGTTTTAAGCTTTACTTATTGTAAATATATTTGTAAATAAATATGAAAAATAAAAAAAAAAAAAAAAACCCCCTTCTTGCACAGAATGATTTGTTCTGTGCAAGAAGGGTTTTTTTTAAAAAACACTCATCGTGACCTTGACATACTTTTGGGTTTCATAAATAAGGTGTTGAATTTACTGTGCAGTTAGTAGCACCATGAGTGTTGATAAGTTCGGACGGTACGATCAAGTTGGTAAGAAAACATCTGGTTTGCAAGATGTTGCAAGTACCGGATTTGTGAAAAAGAATTGTTTATTATTATCTACAACCGCAAATTCTTATGATGCACAAAATAGGTGTGTTACAAATGTTTCTCTTCCAAAACTACCAAACGATGCTGCTACTATGCAATACGTACAAAATTATAGTTTAGGAAGAACTTCTGACATGCACTACACGGTTGGAAACAAATTTATCAGAGATTTGCATGAACCTGTTTTACCTTCAGATGCTGCAACTATGAGCTTTGTTACAAAAAGTTCTTTAAGAAGAACTCATCCTGATGGTGACATCGATTTGGAGGGAAAATTGATAAGAAACCTTGCACCTCCATCTTTACCCTCAGATGCTGTAAATCTAGACTACGTAACTAAGCATACACCTAAAATGTTTGATACACACTGGATGTTTTTTGATAAAAGGCTTAGCAATGTACAAGACCCGACTTATGGCGGAGAAGCAGTAAACTTAAGAACCTTAAAGAGATACTTCCGATGGTATGTAGATCGTCATGGTGAACAGTTGAAACGATTGTCTTCAGCTGTATTTAATTACATTCATCGTTCAAACAACGTACAATCTGCTGAATTGGGTGTTACGAACACCAACTATTTGAACATGGAAGACATTCTAAATATAGAGATGTTATCAGAAGACAAAGACGAAAGGGATCACGATATGGAAGGGAGTGGTAAAATGAATAAATCGCCTCCCCCACCACAACCCCACCACACACCTAGTTGAGGATATATATAGAAGTTGTACACCTACAACTAGTCACTCTGATTTGAAGACTTGTGCAGAGAACACCATTACAATGAACACCGACTTGAGTATTATAATGTTTCAAATTAGATTGTTAAGACCAGTATGGTGTTCCAGTGACGAGGAGAAACTTTCAGAAATGAGTCAAATTGCGGAAAAAGTGGAGGAATTAAAGTTTAAAAAGAAATTTACAGAGACAGTTGAAAAAAGTTTTGGTGTACATTTTACTGAATGTATATTTGTCAAACAGATTTGGAGAATTCCATCAGAATGTCATTGTTCCGAAATCAAGCTTTCTGAAGAAAGATTTATAAGACTTTTTAAAAGCCTGCATTGGGAACCTAGTGAACAAGACACTTACAACAAACTGCTTGATATGCTGCTTGGGGAGGATGACAACACATTACCGGAGATGGAATATCCAGTAGTAGATTTCACGGCTCCGTTAACTGAAGAAACAGAGTTAAACTGAACGAGGGCAGCCAACACTGCGGTTTAGTTTTAAGATTTACTTTTGTAAAAAATATGTATTTGTAAAATATTTGTAAATAAAGTTGGAAAAAAGAAAAGAAAAAAAAGAAAGAAAAAACTTCTTGCACAGAACAATTTCTGGAAATAGAAAAATTGTTCTGTGCAAGAAGTTTTTTTAAAAAACATCCATCGTGACCTTGAAATCTGTGACGTAATACTAAAGTGCGGGAGCTGACGTCATCACCGGAAGTGGGGTAAGATAAGAAGCTTAGACTATAAGGCTGTGACGTCATGCTGACGTCATCACGTGACGTCATGCTGACGTCATCCCATGACGTCACGGATGACGTCATCACTAATGACGTCACACCCTTATCTTATCTCACAATCTTATCTTATCTCATTTCCTGGAATTGTCCCAGCTCCCGCACTTTCCACTACTACGGCAACATCCAATAAATTGTAAATTAGGTGTTTGCTGCGCTTTCTCTTCAGATAAAAATGATTCTTTTAAACTCTTTTGAAGGAATTATCTGAGGTTCGGCTGAAAATGTAATTGTTTGGATAATAAAGACTACATTTTACAATTTATAAAATGCGTTTCAAAAGCACACAATTTCTCCTATGTTGAAAATAAATTAAAGGTGGAGTATCTGCAAAAGTAAAATATTGAAAGAATTTGTATGTTGAATATAGTCAAGTGTAATTAAATAGTAGGCTACGTTAGGCGTTGTTGAAATTGTTGCAGCCATGTTCTTTCTTTGAGGAGAGAGTGTGAAAAAAATCAGCAGAATTTTTATATCTTTCAGCAGCCTAGAGAACGTGCCTGATACAGCCTAAAAGAAGTGCCTGTTTCTTAAATTTAATAATATTAGTCAGTGCCTACAATTATTGCACTCCACCATCAATAACAGGTTAATTTAAGATTTCTTGGGTTATAGAGTAAGTTCTTTTAGGCAACTCAAAGACGGATTCCACAAGGTTCTGTTCTTGCTCCTCTTTTATTCGATGTATACATAAGAGGAGCAGTAAGGATACAACATTCGTAACAGTAACATTCCACTTCTGTTCAGTACAAAATAAAACAATCGAAAACCAGTAATTCTCCACAGAAAAAAAAACGTTCATCCCATTCCGCAGTGTTGCGATACTCGGAGATAGCCACGTCCGAAATATGACAGGCATGATTGTAGATAGGGTCAGACATGGCCCTACGATAAGTAGAGTTTGTAAACCGGGGGCCGGCATACTCAACATTAAGCCAACAATCGTCCCACCTTCTCAAAATCACTGCTTCGTGCTGATGGCGGGTACAATTGATGTTGATAAGGGAAGAGAATACCATATGTATAACTATATGGAAGAGGTGCTAGAGACCTGCACTAAGACATCAAACGTGTTAGTAATACCACTGACTATTAGTTATGACTTATCAAGTCCTGTTCACCACACCATTAGGCTAGTCTACAACTTTTTATCCGAGCTGTGCTGTAGAGTTCAGGGGGTTGAAATGCTGGATATACGCCGAATCTCAAGCCACTACTACACTTCACATGGCCTACATCTCAAGAATAGCGGAAAACCTTTCCTCGCCGGCCTTATAGCGGAAAACTTGAAAAGAATGATAATATTGTTTAATCGGCGCCGCTACCAGCCTCAAACACAGCCCATACCAGAGTATCCTCCGTCAGCCTCTTGCCCTCTTCGAAGCCAACCACGATGATGCAGGTTCTGACCTATGCTGAGACCACTTCAAAATCGCTGTTCACTAAGAACTCTTTACAGATTCTCCAAAATCTACTAATATTAACATCCCTGCAGATAACAATGTTTTTTATGCTCTAGAAGCCACGAAATAGAGACATCAGGTCCACCGATACTTAGAGTTCAAATTTCGACAAAAATTTCAACTTTTTCACAGCTCCGAATTCTCCATCAAGATTCTGAGACACCCACGAATAAGGACGGTGAGCTTGCCACATTGTGTGATGAGCTAATTAAGCCAGACGTATTTGTAATTTATGAGCACGGTTATTCACAAAACACAATTTTGCATTTCAAATTCAAAATTAAGTATTAATAGAAAGTTTTACTCGATGATATAATCAATGGGGTGGTGTAGAAATATTTGTAAATAACTCAGTGAAAAATAACTCCTTTAAAGTTCCTTTTACGGTTGATCTAGATTTTTAGGTCACATAAATTAATATCGAGACAGAACAGTACTGCAAACTGACTGTCATAGGAGTTTACAGATCTCCCAACAAACATTCTAATCAAGATTAATTTTTATCAAAAACTAGATCCCTTTTTAATATTTTACAATATCAAAAATTTAAATTAATTATAATTGGCGATTTTAACATTAATGTGATGGACCCCACTGACTCCCTTACCCAGTGGTTTCACGATGTGTTAACCTCTTTTAATCTAAATTGGTCCGTGAACACGCCAACTAGAGTGACGCCCATGTCAAGTACAGCCCTCGACAACATTATAATGAATGTTCCAAACTCTTCAGTTTCGGTTGTCAAGACGGCCAACTCCGATCATTACGCCCAGGAGGTCACTCTTAATGGATGTACAACAAAAATAGACAGTGCGACTTTCATTTTGAAACGAATCACTCAGCCCCAAAACATTAAAGAATTAAATTTTCATATAAAAAATGAATCATGGGATCTACTTAAAAAATACACAAGACCAAACGAAGTATTTAAGGCTTTCCATGAGCTTCAACTATTACCTTGATATATCTTGTCCATTCAAACAATATAACAATAAACCAAGAATAAAAAAGAATAACTGGATAACACAGGGTATTCTTGTTTCAAGGCAAAAGGTTAAGTTTTCCATTCCATTTTCAAAACAACCAACAGTGAAGAATTTAAAACCTTTTTCAGAAAATACAGAAACATTTTTAAAAAGGTAATTTGGGCCACGAAATCTAACGAAATTACTAGAACGTTAAAGAAAACTGTCAATTTTTCAAAAACAGCCTGGAAAATTATTAATAGTAACACTAAGGAAGAACGCAGCAAAATTTGTAAACCGATTCTATTAATAAAATGGGAAATATAGTTGAAAATCCTCACGAAGTCGCAAATGAATTAAATAACTACTTTACTTCAATAGATCTAATAGAACCTAGAAATTTTCGACCACACCAACACTTCAAAATTGTTAGGGAACCTATAACATCCATGGTTCTGACCCCTGTTGGCTGAGAGGATGTGGAACGTGTACAGAGACTGAATTCGAATAAGACATGTGAAGCCTATGGCATGTCTGAGTGCTCAAAAACTGCTATAAGAGTATTTTGGAACCACTCACAAAATTAATAAATCTTTCTTTTTTTGCAGAGGAATTTCCTGATTCCTTGAAAACAGCTAAAGCTGTTCCCATCTTTAAAAAGGATCACTCAACCATAGCAAGCAATTACCGTTCTATAACAATCTTGACTTTTCTGAGTAAATTTTACGAGAAATTATTTCTTGAAAGACTGCTCAGTTTTTTTGGAAATCTATGACATTCTGAGTGAAGGACAGTTTGGTTTTAGGAAAAATTTAAGCACAATTGATGGAGTGACTAATCTTATGAACAATGTTGTCGAGGGACTGGACAGACGAGAACATGTGCTTAGTATATTTCTGGATCTCTCCAAAGCATTCGATTGTGTGCATCGTGAGACAATCCTGCACCAGTTGGATGAATGTGGCGTGCGGGGTCTGCCACTGCAATGGCTGAAGTCTTATCTGAAAGACCGATACTAATATGTTCAGATCTCGGATGCCACATCCAAAAAAGTTAAACTGTCTTATGGAGTCCCTCAGGGATCAATCCTTGGGCCAGTATTATTCATAATTTATGTCAACAGTTTGAATTCCTACGTCCATAATGGACAATTGGTTCAATATGCTGACGGCACAACATTCTCTTTCCTAAATAACAATCTGAAAAAACCTGGAAGTTCTATCATGCATGGAACTTAATTCATGTATTCAGTATTTTTATGAACTGAATTTAAAAACAAATTCGATTATAACAAGTTTTATTAACTTTTGTCTTCAACAGAAAGAAGATGAATATAAACCTTGTATTATGATCGATGATGAGTTTCTGAAAGAACTAAATCAGTCAAATTCCTGGGGATGCACCTTGATCCTAGGCTGACCTGGGATTATTGCATGTTGTGTTGTTACTCTTGTGCTACAATATTTGTGAATTTTATGCAGTATAGTTATTTGGTTTACCTGCAGTAAGCAGATTTGTGCATTGTGAATTACATTTAAGGTTATCCAGAGTGGCGCAACGTGTCAAGGTCAAGGTTGAGGTAGTCCTGATAACGAAGCGACTGCGATAGTTTAGTGGTGAGTCATGCCTATTACTACTCGTAACAACAGTGGCAATCAAGAGACAATGTCCGTTGAAGATAAGCTTGACTTATTACTTAAAGATGTAGGTCAAATTAAAAATGACAATAAACAGTATTTAAAGGATATTAAAGAAATAAAGGATAACTTAAAAAATTTTAAACTTGAAATTGCTAAGTCAGTGGAATCATGTTTCGAACAATTGACTGATGTTCAACAGTTTGTTACAGCCAATAATAATATGATTTCATCTTGTCAAGAAAAATTAGATTATATAGTAAGTGAGAATAATTTGTTAAAGCGTCAAATCTGTGATCTGCAAGGGAGACTGGCTGCAGCCGAACAGTATTCCCGCAGCAACTCATTAGAAATACAGGGTGTACCAGAAGATTCGAAAGAAAATATTATGTTTGTGGTAAAGCGTGTGGCAACGGTTCTAAATTTTAAACTGGAAGACAGCATGATAGATGCCGTTCACAGGCTTTCAGTGAACCCTAACAAGCCCGATACTCCCCGAGGTATATTATTTTGAAATTTTGTAGGCGTTTGGACATGGAGCAGATGAGACAGAAAGCTCGTGTTAAAAAAGCTTTTAGTGCTACGGAGATGGGCTTTCAGAGTGACAGTAAAGTATACGTGAACCTGTCTCTGTCAAAGGATACCCGTCTTCTGTGGGTGCACGTGCAGGATTTCAAGAGAAAAAACGATTATAATTATTCCTGGATCACGAATGCCGGCAAGATATTTTTAAGAAAGAAAGAAAGACAACGTGCGATTCACATTACTACCAAGACTGATTTGGATAAGCTGAAATGAACTGCTTACATTTGGTTAGTAAGAGGAACAAGCATGATTTTATTTTTAATAATGCATGGTTCATTGTTACAATATATTTATTTGCACTCATAGCTTGTTACTATATCTCGTTCACTGCTTATATGTAGAATACTGTTTTTATATATTTTTCCGTACAAATTCCATATTAGAATATATAATTTCTTGCCTGTTCGTAAGATGTATACTTTTTTGATTTATATTTATTTACTAGTATTTCTTGATATAATATGTAACTCATTGCTCGAGTATAAGATCCGCATTGTTTTAAATTATATTTTTTTGGATGCTTTTATTGTTAGAATATATAATTTATTGCTCGTTCATAAGATCTGCACTGTTTCAATTTATATTTGTTTGCACGCATTGTTTGATATAATACATAATGTATTGCTTGTTTATCAGATCCACATTTTCTTAATTTGTATTTATTCTCACAAACTTCTCGATAGAATATATAATTTATTGCTTGTTCGTAAGATGCATATTATATTGATTCACATTATTTCGCATGATTTTCTTATTACGATGTATAATTTATTTCTTGTTCATAAGATGAGTAGGCCTAAGGTTTTCATCTATATTTATTTGCATGTCCTGTTATTAGTTAGTATAAATTATTTATTATTGCCTGTTGAATATTAATGTGTAGTAATATTGTCAGTTTGTTCTATCAAAACGTAAGGGGTTTGAGATCCAAAACCGTGCCTTTCCGTTTGAGTGTAATGACTAGTGATTGGGATTTAATTGCTTTAACTGAAACTTGGTTGAATGATTCAGTATCTAGTTCCGAACTTTTTCCTTCTGATTATCAGGTGTTTAGACGTGATAGAAACACAGGGCAGTCTAGGGGAGGCGGGGTTCTATTAGCAGTATCCAATAGATTTAAAGCTCGCAGGTTATATTGTTTAGAAACAGAAGGGGAAAATCTATGGGTTAAATTAGAATCTTTTAAGAAGGAATCTGTGGTTATTTCTGTGGTTTATTTCCCACCTAACTCGTCAATCCATAATTATAGAATGTATTTTGAAAAACTAGATTCATTTAATTTTAAGAAGGAAAAAATATTAATTTTGGGAGATTTTAACTTACCGATAACTGGTATTGATTTTAATTTAAGCTTGGGGAATGATATTTGTAAACAGTTGCTTTTCTTTATCAACATGTATAAATTATACTCAAAAAACAACATTGTTAACCAATTAGGTAGGACGCTTGACCTTGTCTTATCAGATATAGATAGTGTTAGCGTAAGCAGAGAATGTTGTCCAGCTGTGCCTGTTGATAAGCACCATCCGCCTTTAAGTATACCTTTTAATGTGTTTCATGAAATTAGGACTGCTCACGAGGTTTTCTTACCTAATTATAATTTTAAAAAAGCTGATTTTTTATCTCTTTATAATGCTATTAGAAATAAGGACTGGAAGGATTTAATGATTATTAAGGATGTTAATGAAGCTGTTCAGTATTTTTACAGAGAGTTGTATAATATATTTAACTTATTTGTACCCAAGTCGATAAAACATAAATCAAAATATCCACCTTGGTTTAGTAGGGATTTAATTGTTATGATCAAACGAAAAGAAAGGCTACGGCGTAAATTTAACAAGCATGGTTTACAAGATACTTTAATAGAATATAAAAATGTACGTAGTGAAATAAAAATTAACATAAGATTTGCTTACAATAATTACGTAACACTGTTAGAAAGGAGAATTAGTTCGGATCCAGCATCATTTTGGAAAGTGATTAAGAACATGAGAACAATAAATCAAAGCCCTACTGTAATGTCAATTGATGGCGGGGAAGTGGAGGGGAGAGCAGCAATAGCAGAAAGTTTCGCCTCGTATTTCAGCTCTGTGTACGAGGCTTGCCCGCTTGACAGTGCCGAGCTCTGTCGTCGCGCGCTCCGTTCACCGATACCCCACAATATTTCTTGTCTTTCTATCACTTCCATTTCACATTCTGAAGTGTTATCAGCTTTAAAAAAATTAAAACCTAAAGTTTTGGTGGGACCCGATGGTATTCCTCCATACATTTTAAAGGCTTGTGCTGAGTTGTTTGTTTCTCCCTTACACTACATTTTTAATCTTTCTCTTAAAAACAATTGTTTTCCGATTGAATGGAAACGTGCAAAAGTTGTACCCATTTTCAAGAAGAACGAAAGGTCAGACATTAAAAATTATAGGCCAGTATCTATTTTGTCAGCTCCTGTGAAGGCTTTTGAGTCAATTATACATAATAGATTGTTCACGCATGTCAAAAATTACATCAGTCCTCATCAGCATGGTTTCTTTCCCGGCCGGTCAATAAATTCTAATTTATTAAATTTTTCTGAATTTTGTATCTCTATCCTAGATATTAATAATCAGGTTGATGTTTTATATACGGATTTTGAGAAAGCGTTTGATAAAGTAAATCATTTGGCACTTCTTTCCAAATTAAATTCATTTGGTCTGTCTGATTCATTAATAACTTTTTTCTGTTCATATTTAAGGGGTAGGAAGCAATATGTATCTTTTGAAGGTATTTCATCTTCTGAATTTTTAGTTCAATCTGGTGTACCCCAGGGATCAAATTTGGGCCCATTATTGTTTGTTTTGTTTATTGATGACATTAAAGACTGCATTTTGAATTGCAATTATTTACTGTATGCTGACGATTTAAAATTGTTCAGAAGTATTGAAAACGTTGCTGATAGTATAAAGGTACAGGAGGACATAAATCGTTTATTTGTTTGGAGTCAACATAATTTACGTTTTCATGTGGACAAATGCGCTGTTATGTCTGTCACACGAAAGTTGGAATCAAATGTTGTGCATTATAACTATTTAATGGGAAATGAAGTGTTAGATATAAAGTCTTCAGTAAATGATCTCGGTGTGCACTTTGATTCAAGATTTTACTTTAATGAGCATGTTACTTCTATCTGTAAATCTGCATTTTCCGTTATAGGGTTTATTCGTAGATCTGGAAATTTTTTAAGTAGTGTGAATACTTTGAAGTTGTTGTATTGTTCTCTTGTTAGATCTAAGCTTGAGTATGCGTCTGTTGTCTGGTATCCGCATGTTGCATATTTGGTAGACGTAATTGAAAGTGTTCAGAAAAGGTTTTTAAGATATTTGTATTTTAAAGCTTTTGGTTACTATACAACTTTAGTTCCATATTCTGAGCTAATTCAAATGTTTAATCTTGATTCACTATACAGGAGGCGAAAAATAGCAATGCTAATCTATTTGCATCAATTGTGAACGGCGTGATCGACGATATGACGTTACTGACTAGATTAAATATATCTGTGCCTCGTTTAAACTCCCGTAATCGGCACTGTTCTCCACTCATTTTGCCCGCTCCAATATTGGGTCTAATTCGTCCATCAATACTATGGTGAGACTTTACAATTCTCTTTTAATCACAGATACTGATATTTTTCTAGACTCTCAGTCTAAATTTAGTAAATCATTAAGTAAAATAAATTTTTAATTATTTATATTCATTGTATTTATTGGTTGTATTTATAAGTTATATTTCTATGTATTGTTGTTATTTCGTCTGAATTTTTGCATCCTTTATTGTTATTTGTTGTCCTATTGTTGATCACTGTTGTTTATTGTTAATTATAGTGCTTGATTATTGTCTTTTGAAGATGTTTATTGATAATTTATTTTGTCCATGATTGTGAACTTATTTATTACTTGGATATTGTTTTACGCTTAGTTTTTTTCAATTTATCTTTATTATAGTGCTCTTGGAAAAACAAAATAAATAAAAATAAAATAAAAACCTTATAGACCTATTGTATTATATTCTGTAGTAAATTAATGTAAGCATGCTGTTCATTATTTAGATATATATTTAATGCTATAATGTAATTGGGCTTTGCCTGTTTTGTAGCATTTTTGTAAAATTAAATAAATAAATAAATTTTACATATGGTGTAAGACTCTGGTGAGGGTGTTGTAAATACAAACTACAGAGAGTCTTTCAACTCAAAAATAAAGCAGTCATAATAAAAAAAAAAAAAAAACTAAAATTCAGAGAGTCGTGTCGGGGCGCTTTCTCGGAGCTTGGGTTTCTGACTCTGCCCTGACTATATTTTCGCTGTGGTCCTGTACTGCCGCTCCAAGTGCAGCATGGTGCGGTGCAGGGACACTCACCAATATGAAACTAGAGACAGGGACAACTTGCGGGCTCAGCAACACAGAACGTTGGCTTTTGAGCTCCTGCCATCACAGGTTGGAATCAGATTAATCAATGGGCTCCCTGAAGGCGTCAAACAAATACAAAATCAAAATCAATTTAAAAGTCAACGAAAACGCCTCTTCGTGACAAACGCGTTCTACTCAGTTGACTAGTTCATGATAAGCCACTGGGATTAACTTATTACAAATCGTCCACATCAAAGGAGGGCCTGATGTAGAAATGAATTAATGAATGACCGTATGAATGTCACATTTGTATGTTTGTACGAATGATGTATAAATGAGTAAAATGATTATAATGTAAGATATTTTATATTGACGTTTGTGATATCATGTGTACTGTTTTTATGCAATAAATAGTACATATTACTATTAGTACAAAGAAAATCCATATATAGAGATGGTATAGCTCTCGCAACTCAACACAAATATATTTCAAAACCCGAAAAAACACTCAATAATAATTTTATAATCGGTAAGTTAATTCCCAATTCAACAAAAACAGAAGTAGTCTGATTTTTTTCTGTTTACGCCAGAGGCATTTTTAA
The DNA here is from genome assembly GCA_035578905.1 of Stictocephala bisonia. Lineage (NCBI taxonomy): Eukaryota > Metazoa > Arthropoda > Insecta > Hemiptera > Membracidae > Stictocephala > Stictocephala bisonia. The sequence goes on from JAQJVL010007889.1 coordinate 17,911, forward strand.
CTTAGTTTGCAAACGTTGTTGTGGGAAAACGGTCCAAACCCATGAAGCAAATTTGTAATGGACCCCCGGGCTTTCATCCGAGTAATAGATTAAATTAAAAAATACCAACTTAATTGCTTTCAATTTTTTTCGAATTTATTGAGCTAGAATCATTAAAGTATTGAGTATTGTTTCCTGGTTTTAGGTGGTTTGCTGCTAGCAAATCAACCCTTCCTCATTTTTAGTATTTTCATACCCCACTTGCCATTGGTTTGATCAGTTAGTAGTAAATAGCCATTCAGCCAATCAGTGGTCTCAAACACTGACGTCCCGACTATCTACCAGTAATTGAATAAAACAATTAGTAAATGGTCTCTCGACCTAACAGAGGCTCCAAATACTAAAATATCGGGTATATATCCATCATCGGTGTAACCATCCGCTTCTATTGCTTTGTTACATTAAGTTAAATTTCTTATTTATTTGATCAAAAATATTATTTAAATTAAATTTAATTTAAATTAGTCTCAGGGTTAAATGTGGGTAATTTGGTGAAGCTGTAAAATACAATAAATTAAGACTGGTTTGACAAAACTACTTTATTAATACATTTCTTTAGTTTTTTACTTTACTATTCTTTCAATACACAAAAATGAATTTAAATATGGCTTTACAGATTTCAATATTATTAAATTATTTTATAGCTAAAACTTATCTTATTGTCCAGATGAAACCCCGCTTGTTCTTCATGCTTTAATAATTCGCTACTATTTTTCCTTTAAAAATACTACACACAAAAATATTGTATTTAATTAAAATCTTTCTTTGAAAACAAATATTTAAAGAATTTCGTTATACTTTAAACAAACTCACACGCGTTTATACTACATTGTACCGGGAGGAACACCCCACTCCGATGCTAGTCCTTTTCAAGATGATTTGAAAATGGGCTGAGTGATGCCTTCAAGACGCTCAGCTTGGGTCCCCCCCTCTTACGTTCTTAACCGTTGAGATTCAATTTTTACCCATACCATTTACTGCTTGCCCCGTAATGTGCTGCACTCTGTGGCTTTCTTTTTAACTAAAGACGTCTTCCGGACTCGTCTATTTGCTTTGTCCCTCCCTGACTCCCCTTTGGGTTGCCATGTAGACTCGTCTTTTGGCGACACGATAGCACATGTCTGTTGATAACAATGAAGAAGGAACGTTGTTTACTCAATTCTCAGAAGACATCTGTCAGGATGTCTCTATTCACTTCTCTAACTGGCTGGTTACTTATTTACAACGATTTCAGAATATTATCTGAATGTTTGTTGTTTATTTTAATTAAATATATTTATTTCTTCAACAAAATAATTAATCATTTATTTAATTTAATTAATTTATTCGTCAATTTGGTGGACCTGTTACATCGGCTGGAAAAATTACCAAATGGCCACTCGGCCTATCATCGGCTTCAAACATGGACATATCTTTCCACTTTTTATCAATGACCTTCCGGAAATCATTAAACACGCAAAAATCTGTATTTTTGCTGGCGATACTTCATTCATCCTAGCTGCTCGTAGTCGTCAAGATCTTGAGATTAAGGTATATGAGGAGACAAGCGCTTCAGGTTTGAAGAAAATCGTTTAATGCTGAATTTTCAATTGCTCAAATTTTTTTGCTCAAAGACAAAAACAGTTGTTTTTCATATAAGTAACTTGAGAAACCCAGTTGAGAACATATGTTTTACTAACAAAAACGAAATCCAACCCTGCTCTGTAGAAAAATTTCTTGGAATACACATTTGATAGGAATTTGAACGTCAGCACACGTGCATACATAGATGCAGTCCGTCGTGAACTCAGTTCAAGAATTTTTGTGTTAAAGACACTTTCTATATTTTCAGATAAAGGAGTTCTTTTGACAACATACTACGGTCTAATTTATCACTTTTTAACGTATGCTGTCATACTATGGGGCTATGAATGCCTTAGATCTGAGTCCGTTTTCAAACTTCAGAAACATCTCATCCGATCCGAGCCATGTTCAAAAGTCAATGCAGATTCTCATGCAAATCACTTTTTCAAAACAGCATCCCGACTTTTCGATCTATTTAAACGTTATTTACTTTCTTATTTATACATAACAAAATATTGATCTCTTTAAAAAGAATTACATATTCATCCGTACAACAGCTCTATTCCTTTTCATATAACTGCCCTTTTATGAAAACACCTCTAATCGGCTATTTCAACTAATTGCCACTTTAAGATTGCAAGCGACGAGAAACGTTTCGGTACTAGGGTAAAAACTCCTTACTACGGTGTCCTTGTAGTGTCGGGGAATTTATGCAGCGTCCGGTAGTTTAGTAGCATTTAACTTCCATGTGGAAAATCATAATCGATTTTATTTTATAACCAATTATTAAAAATACTACAAATTATTTTCTTTGGAAATTTTTTCTATTGTTACTTATAAGTATCTAATGTAATACTGAAACTATTATATAGTTATGTGAACTGTTTATAAATAAATAAATTTTGAGTTTGAGTCTTGATGTTTTCTCTTTGTTTAAAATTACGCATACTCTGTCCCAGAAGAGAAAAAGCATTAAGCATGCTTCATTAGGGTTATTAATAATTAAACATGTCAGCGTCAGTTCCAACTAATGGTCAGACCACCCTTTCCCCTCTACAAGAAGTGGTAATATTTTATTAGAGTCTCCAGACGACTTGTCATTGTCATCGAACGTAGCAGAAACAAATCAGTTGTTAATTGATGGAAGTCGACTCTCGGATGTATTAATATTAATGAAAAAGTCCTTGCTGAAGACAGAACACTTGAGCCTTGCTCCAGTTCTGTCCAGTCCTGTTTTTGGCCATCCGGTCCCCGATCCAGACGGCCACGACTGCCTCGTGCCTTTCCACTTGACTTTTTGGCTTACATAATTAATTAGCTACTTTCAGACGTGATTTATCGGCTCAAGACCAGCTCTAAATTTGGGGAGCTTATGGATCTCGGCATTTCAGAAGGGTTCTTATTTGAATAAATTCTATTAAGAGAAATTCGAACGTCCTGATTCCACTCGTTCCTTAAGCGATGGCCGTACTTTGCATAATGTATCGGAGAACTTTATACTGTCGTGGTGTTTGGAAATTCTAAACACTTGTACAAAAACAAGTGCTCCAACATCTGGTTTCCAAACATATTTTTTAAATACAGAGGGATATAGGACGTTGAAAGTTGATCTGTTGAAAGTCTTGTATATACAATTATTTTACACTCAATCGCACTATCAATAATTCATGAACATAATACGATATTTTAACATATAATTTAAAAAGTTCATGCGGAACCACCGATATTAGGTATTAGGCATAAGGGGCTGGCGTTATTAAGAGGGAGGGGGGTTTCGATACCTAATTGTAACAATTTGCATCGTGGTAGTTGTTGATGTTTAACATCAGTTGCCTTTCGATTTGCTGGTGTTTTCATTCAACTAATTTTTGAAATTAGAACAATTTTAAGTATTATACAAGGTACCTCTAATCTATTTGAGAACCTCTGTTGGTTATTGTTTCTGGGTCATTAGAAGAATCAGAAGTTTTTTAATATGTTCAAAACACCTCATTTTGTTTTTGTTTTTTCTACTTTTGAATTTAGGGCCTATATCTCAAGAACGAAAAGGTGTATTAAGCTAGAATGTTGTTTGGTCCTTTATAACATAAAGATCCATTTTTGGAAAAATTATTGGTTTTCCGCTATCGATAGTTTCAAAATGGCGGTAATTACAAATCCTTGGATGTAACGTTTTTTAAAAAAATTTGGTGAAAAATAGCAAAGAAAAGACAATTTATGCGTCAGTATGCACAATGCGATTTTCCGGTACAATGTGCAACACATATGTAACAGCTGATAATAATGAAGTAATTTGTGGTAGTCTTTAATCAGCTGACAAGTACAACAATAAAGCTTACGTAAACATGTGATAATTTATAATAACCAAGAGAGGTTATCAGAGAGTTCAGAGACACCCTGTAAAGGAATATAAACATCCAATACG